>VXBA01004302.1:4145517-4161620 GCA_013399895.1 Serilophus lunatus
GAGGACGGGCCCTCCCACACAGGTACGTGCGAGGAGAGCGCCCGAGTGGCGACGGGCGGGGCCGGCAGAGCGGGACGCTTTCGGTGCCGCGGACGGGGGAACGCTGCGGGTCCGCCGCCGTCCCCTCTGCGCTGGCGGTGGGGCGGCCTGCGCTGTCTCGCAGCCCGAGGACGCGAGCGGACCCGGCGACCGCGCGGGCAGCGCCCGGCCCGGCCCGNGGTACTCCTCGGCCGAGGGGCCCTGCGGGCGTCGGCAGCCTCCCCGAGCGGCCGCGGGATGTCCCCGGAGCTGCCGGCGGGTCCCTGCGCACAGCCCGGCACCCACCCCAGCACAGCGGCCCTGAGCCCCACGGGCCGTTCCGGGCAGTTCTTTTCCTTTTCCCATCTGGAGCCGCAGCCAAATGTTGTCCCCCCGCGCGCGCAACCGCTGCTCAACACTCGGGAAGAGCCATTTCGGGCTCCTCCTGACAGGCTTTGCAGCCTCGCGAAAGGCACGTGACCTAATCAGAAAAATGAAAGAAAGATTAGAAGCAAAACAGAGAAACGTTTGTCAAATAAGACTATTTTTAAATATATATAGAGAGAGAGTAAAAAACTTCCAAAAAAAGTTTTTTAAGACTACATAATAAAAGCCCAGCTGAAATTTAATCAATTATCTGTGTGCTCTCCTCTGTGTTTATCAAGGTCAGGAACCAGATTCACAAGCAGTGGAAGTCACTGGTATTTAATTTAGGCTGAATTATGTTTGCTGTGCAACTAGCTGTAATCTTTTATTGATTTTTGGTTGCTAATGCTTAGGTTTTCTTTGGTTTTATCAACTAATTAATTTATTGATAGTAGTCCATTCTTGCATCGCATATTCCTCACAATTACGTATCTTTACAATTTATTCTAGCTATCCTTGTCTGCACAATCTCTTGGCTACAATAGGCCTTCCACAAGAATGCCTACAACTAAGGCAGTTAGAAATTAACATATTCAATAGGCTTAGCTTCAAACTTTATTTTCTTGGTCAGGAAGAACTGGAAGAGTGAAAGTTGACAATATTAAATGATATGAAGCAAGTTCATTAAAAATTTAATTGCAACTTGATCAGCATTAAGTTGTTCTCCTTTAACATCTTGCAAGATAAGCTGATATTTTAATAGGAGCAGATTGTGGGCTTCCTACAAATACTGAAATAATTGTTAAGGACAGAAAACCACTTGAAAAATCTGTTAGGAAATCCTAGAGAGAGATGTCAGAGTGTTTTCTCATGTGTGACAACAACTTGCAGCTTGTAAAGTTGAAGAATTTACAGACAAGGTATTTTTCATTTTATCCCATTACAGTTTACATTGTGGTTTTTACTCATGTGCAGAAGTTATCGTTTATTTACCACTAAAACCTTTCTTGAGCTTTTAAAAAAAAAAAAGCAGCAAAGTCATAATTTCTGCCCACAAACATTTCCTCTGATAGAAACTCCCGTGCTTGTTTGTGTAGATCAGTGTTTGCTGTAACAGATCTAAGGTTTAATCATAGAAAATCCCCATGCTAAAGCAATGGGATCTAAGTTCATCTCCATGCAGGCATTCATTATTTTTGCCATAGCTTTGAGAAAGCTGTGTTACAGGGTGCTCCTAAGGAAAGGTTTGATTCTCTTTCCGTTAGGCATTTGGAATGCTGCCACTGACTGCAGATGAAACCATTTACAAGGTTTGCATGCATTGCATGTTACCTCTGGGTCAAAGCTTGCTTTGGGCCTACAGCAGATTCTGCCTGCTTTGTTTTAGCTGTATGTCCACATTCCATATCCTAAATTAAGTCTCTACACCCTCAAGTGAGGTGCACACCTCTGCTGAGTGAATTATATTTTATATTGGAAAGAGCAGCAAATCACAAATGGAGGATGAGAGATTGCATCCAGTTGTTGCTTTACTTTTTGCAGGCAAATCTGGAGCAATTGTGTTCTACTCTGCTTCTGGGAGGCTTTTCCTAACAGCCTTCCTTCCAAGGTGCAGTTAGTGCTCCCTCTTTCCAGAGCAGGGCTGGTACCCATAGGTGTCCAAACACAGCTGGGAAATCACAACCTACAACACAGCCTCCTACCAACGGCCAGAGCCTGACAGCATAAATGCTTTTTCTCATCCGTGTCCCTGAGAGGCATTAATCTCTTCCAGAACGTGCTTTTAGTTGTTGTTTCCCAGAAGGAGATCAGATTTACTTTTGTTAATGCGATCTGCATTCTGAATCACTCTGAAAATAGATGGTACTCACTACCTCCATGTTGAAACGTTAGAGCTAACAAAATGCAGTAAGTAAAGCAAAGCAGGGTATTAAATACACAGATGCTTAATTAGGATCTTAAATAGAGTTTTATTTTTAATATTGAGCTAGTTTAAATATTGAACATTGATGCTCTTAAGAACAGATGTGCCCAGATAATTACTGTAAATAGAACCAGTAATAAAAATACCTTTTATATGGCATGAAGATTATCTTATGAATTTCACAAATAAACAAACACAAGCAAAACAGAAAACTGAAAATCAGGAAGAATGTGCTCCCAGAAATCTACATATTTCTATGAATTTTCTTAGGTTTTCTCCCATTTTTCCCTACAGGAATCCTAAAGTAGAAGAATGATAGGGGCAATCTGATCAATTATATCTTTGAAAGAAACATTCATCATTTATTTGAGCATAGTTCCTGTTTCACATTTCCTGTTACTACCAACATACTCCCTGAATAATTATGAGACTGTAATGCTGTATATATGTGATCCATCTCAAAGTCAGTAAATACAATGTCTTCAAATTACAAAGAAGATAACTGAATTCCCTAAAGAACACTGGTCTTTGAACAAAGTCACAACATAGGCTTTGAAATGCAAACCTCTTTCTCCTGCCCACTCAGCTGCAGTAGGATGCACAGTCTGATATGGTCCAGAAAACTTAAAGTTGCATTTTACTTGTGCTGTTGAAACAGGTTCTATCTTCATGCACCTGTTAGCACTAGAAAATACCAAAAGGAGTTTCAAAACAATAAATGTAACAACCATGAAGTTCAAAAGCTTTGAAACAGAACCCGCATGTAGCTGTATAATAGGAATAATAGCTATTCCCACTGTGTTTTCTTCTGTTTGCACAACATTCATGTTAGGGATATATTTACTAAGTAGGTAATTATGCTTTTCTAAACAGGTGCATTTTCCCATTTGCTATAAAGCTGTTTATGACAGTCTGTGCTGTCATAAACCACCCATTTTCTAGTGTCGGACTAGAAAACATCACCAATGAAGAAACAAGTTCAGCTCAACTTCCCCCTCTATACTATATATTCCCTTGGGATTTTT
Organism: Serilophus lunatus; assembly: GCA_013399895.1. Classification (NCBI taxonomy): domain Eukaryota; kingdom Metazoa; phylum Chordata; class Aves; order Passeriformes; family Eurylaimidae; genus Serilophus; species Serilophus lunatus. The sequence continues at coordinate 4,148,851 of VXBA01004302.1, forward strand.
GCTAAAAGACTTCACAGCCCATACATAATTTTTGCTTCAAAAAGCAACATCCATTTCTTGTATAAGCCATCTGTTCAGTGTGTTAGCAAAATCCATGCAACAGCTTCTCAGCAGCACCAACACCTGCTAATAGGGGATGGTGTTTCAGGCAGATACTGCCAGCCTGTCACAGCTTCTTATCTCCTCTCTCTCTAATCTTCAGAGTACTGTCTGGGATTATCTCCTGGAAATCAAATGCCCAGCAAGATGGCTTGTTATTTTTTTATGTATCAGCAAACATGGCCTTGATTGAGTTCATTACTGCTGTAAACATCTTTTATCACACAGATCAATGTGAATTTACAAGCTGTGGCATTATGATATTGACATAGGGTAGCATTTCGTATACAATAACTTTTTATAGTCCTCATCACTCCAAACATGCTCTGGGTGAAATTCAGTACTGATGTAAGCAGATACCTTAACACCAACACAGACTACACTCAATTACCCTCAAGCTTAATGACACCCCTTTGGTTCAGATATGTTTTTGAACAGCTTTAAGATAGGAACATTTCTATTTTTAGCCACTCAAAATACCATTTCAGAGCATCTTTATCTGTTTAGTAATCAAAGCTTGGAGGTTCTTTTTCAAATATCTTCAAGTTTCCATCTGCTGTCTGCCCATTTAAGAAAGGAGACTCTCAGAACTGGAGCAGTTTGGAGAGGCATTTCTTTTTGTTGAGCAGCCATCAAGCCAGTAAAAACCAAAAAAAAGTATTTCCACTGTACGAAGACTGCAAGACCAAATGAGACATAAGTGGAAGGAAAGTGTAAATTTATATCTGCTTATCAACCAAGTTAATATGGTCATACAGGAAATAAAAACAGTTTTTGTAAATATTCACAAATTGGGGCAAGCTCATACTATGTTACCAAAGAGCTTCTTGGCAATTGCTGGCATGCAAGTCCAAGTAGAAGGGCGTGAACTGCTCCCAAGGTGATATGAGAACCTTTTTGTTTGGGCTACTATTTTACTTCAAAGCAGTTTCCAGATGTGTGGGTAACAGTTTTTAGGTTGCTGGGGAAAGCATTTTTCTTTTATACAACTATAAGATAATTTTGCAACAGTGACATACTTTTTATAACAGCAGGATTATATAATAATTTATTTTTTAGGATAAATGCTTTATATTTTATCACCCAAAAAAACCCAGAAGTAATACATAGCCTCCTTTACAAGGCCACTTGGTACACATTGTGACTGTGCAATCAGCACCCCTGTAGTGCATCAGGGCTGAACTTCAATAGAGCCCCTGAGCCCATGGGTGTGGGGAAGTTCCAGCTGAGGCTCATCAAGGTCTTTCAGACTTATTAATGATCTGACACAACAGGATTTAGAGGAACATGAAATTTAAGTCATTTATTTAATTTAATATTCAGTAGTATAGATTGTAGGATTTTCCTTTTGTGTTTTTTTTCATAAGGAACTTTTGTACCACATCTCTCATATTAACCAATATTTGTCTGGACAGGCATATGCGATTTAATTTGGAGTGTAAAAGGAACTTCCCTGTTCAGAAAGAGTTTTATTTACTCTTTCTATCAAATATTGCTTGCTATTTACAACAGGAATTTCTGGTTCTAGAAAAAATAAACATCATAGGGGCTGACTTGCAGGACAGCTAAGACTACCCTGACATAGCTAACCTTTTCTACAGATGGAATAATATCTATCTGCCCTTGTCTTGTAACTTTTAGAGACTGAAAAATTGTCTCTATTATGTAGCATTTACCAACAGGAACTATTAACAGAGATTATAAAATAAACTGAAATGTGTGGAGTGAGGACTTGTGGAATAGCACAGTATGAAGTTATCTCACTGACTGTATGTGAACTTCCATGCAAGAAATAACTCATGTCTTGAAACCTGCTTTATCCCTCCTTAAGATAATGAGTAGGCTGCAAATATAGAACAGATAGCCTGATATTAACCCTCATTTCTTTAAAGCACAGTGCTTCTGTTAAAAATAAGTTTTTCAACCAATGATCTAGAGCAGACGGTGGCAGATTATGGGTTTGCCACAATCCAGGTCTCATCCTACTCCTATATCAGACTATAAGTCTACTGCAACACAGTCAGTAGAAGAGAAATCACACTTCACATTTTATAAAAAGTGCACTGGAATCTGCAGCTCCGTGAAAATTTTACCGTTCAGAGTTCCAGAGGTACACAGGATTTAAATTCACACTCAATTTAATTGTTCTGCATTTTACCCTGTTTTGACTCGTTTGTATATTCCGGTTACTTTGTTCACATTTGAAAGACTATGTAAGATTTAGGATGACATGAATTTGAATTACCTAAGCAAGAATTGCTTTAACTTCCTTTTCCTCTCTCAGAAAAATGAAGGGAAGAATGACATTCACAGGTTTCAACTAAAACTTCCAAAGAACTTAATATTCATTTGTGAGATCCAGTTAGTCTAATAAAGTTACTACTTCAGACTTTTTCAGCATCCAATCACAAACCCACAGGTTTTATATGTGAAATGAGTTTTTCATAGCTAAATTTTGAGAGATGTATTTTTATGGTAAATACAAGTTATAGAGCTACAGTATTAACACAAACTAAATGGAGATTTTAAATATTGGAGACATAAAATGCAGTTCAAAGTGAATTTGTTTTCCTCTATGACCAAGTTCACTTGACTATATATCTCTCACAGATAGCAAATATTTTATAGACAGCAGTGAAAGGAAGGGATTTATAGGAAGAATAGAATATTTTAAATCTGGAAAAGCAGTCATGCTACTTTAACAATAACATACAGCAGTACTAGTAATAATTTTCTGAAGCAACTTGTATTGAATCACTGCCAGGAGAGGAGGCAAATTAGATAAACTTTTAATCTGATTTTAAAACATTATCTGGAAAAAAATTAGTTCTGAAGTATCAGGGATGCAGAACTTACTGATTGTTTTGTTGTTTGGGTTTTTTAATTTCTTCAGCATTCTGTATAAGATAGAACCTGCTCTTTCAGTAAAAACATGCTTTGAAATATTTATCAGCTAGCAAATATTTAACTCCTCTACTTATTATGTCAAATGGCAACTCATCTTGCAAAGGGTAACATTTTCGGTACTATTTGAATTTCCCTAGTATTTTTAATTAGTTTTCTGATAGGCTTCTCACCTTTCTAAAGCTTATCACCTTAAGAAGCACAATAAAACCACATTACCAAAATAAAATGATAAGGGGAGTTGTCACTCTTTTAAGTCAGAATATACTTTCTGATATTCTTCTTTCCTTATATAGAAACACTTAATCAGTCAATATTTATGTCATAACAAAGCAATGTAGAAAACAAAACTGACTGTAAAAGCATAAAGCTTTCAAAAAGAAATGTGCAAAATAAGTATGTGCAAAAGTGTATGTCTGCTCATACAGGTATAGATACACAGGATCTGTCTGTCCCCAAATGACCTAGTTTTTCCTCAAGGTTCCCAGCTGTTGGAAGACTACATGTTGTTCCACTGATGTTTGCAGAGGTGTCCCAGGCAACCAGATAAAGAGATTTAAAGGGTCCTGCCCTGTCTGAACTATAGTCTCCAAAATCACAAGGAAAAGAACACTGCAGACAAAGCACCTTGCCTATGGAAGAACACAGCCTGGGGGAGTAGAGTCCTGCAAAGTTTTAGGAAATGCTTTGGTACAGCTGCTTGTTGTAGCAAAGAAACAAAAGAGTACCATAATGGTACTTTACATAGACATGGTGAGTTTTGGTTCAGACTATGGATTGTATTTTTTTTACTATAATAGATAATATTAACATAATTTACATTTCATTATGATCTCATTGGATTTTTGTGTCCAAGAAGTGATAGTGATGGCATTATTGACTATGATTTATTATTTCAATTATGGTAGAAAACAGAGACCCCATTCAAAATTAGGCCCCCATTGTGATGCAGTTGTCCAAACATATATTAAAAGATTGTGTCTGGACTAGAAGTCTGCACATTACTCCACTCAGAGCCACCAGGGAAAAGATAGCCCTACAAGTGGAGCAGACACGGGCAGGGATGAACCTGGATTGTGCACTTATTGTTCTCCTAGTCATAAGAAGCACTTTTTCTCCAAATGAGAGAGATTACCATATCCTCTTTCTTGAAAAACTGCATTGTCTATTTTCCTCTTGCATGATGCAAGTTCTACAATTCTTCCATAATTATTTATCTGTTCTCCTTTCTTCTGCACATGTATGTGTTTCAATTCTCCTGGCTTTGTTTTCCTCTCTCTACCATTTTCAAATCTTCTCCTCCTCTGTCCTGCAGTATTTTATTCCTTTCCATGCTCTCCTTTCTGTGGCAGGGTGAAGCTTCCTTCTCCAAGGTGTCCTGTTGCTCTGTTTGTACCTCCCACAGCCTTTCTCCTCCTTCCTCCTTTGAGTTCTCAGCTGCCATGGGACTGCTGCTCACCAACACCATTGAAACTTTCAGAAGCCTCTTATTTCATCTGACTGTCTAACCCTGAGACTTGTGGAGGAAAAAGCACTGCCTAAATGGTAAGTATTGATATTGATTATGTTATAAATATTTGCATGTTAAAGCATCAATATACCAACCATTTAGCTCCCCCTTCAAACAGCCAGTGAATAGAAAAAAAAATATTCCTCCCTTATCCTCCATAAGGAAAGTGTTTTAAACCGAAGGACAGTAATCGCAGCTGGATTTAGCATTTGTAAGAAATTATTGGAATAAATTAATTACCCAAGAGAAACATTTCTAACATCTTTTGTGCCCATGTAGTATACCATCCTACGCTAACTTTGTAAGAGTAGATATGGCTAATTATACTCTTGTCTCTTCAATAAATTGATGGAATGCTACTGCAGAAATTAAAGAGAGGATGGACGAAAACTATTATCTTTGAGTTGGTTTCTGAGGAGAAACAGGCACAAAACTGGAAAACCCACCCAGTCCCAGTGTCACAGGAGAATCAAAAAATTATGATTAAATCACAGGATAACTTTTTTTGCAATACAGTAGACAGAAGGGACAATCTCTGATGGGATCAAATCAAGGGACAAAAAACCATGTATTTCAAGTGATCTACACATAAAATCCCATCGCCTCTGAGTTAAAATGTTGCATCTGAGCATAACAAGTAAGTGCAGACCTTATCCCTAAAATAGTCAGATTTCTATACATACTCTGTTAGAGACCTTGATTAATTGTTTATACCCAAAATTATTTGAAAGGAATCACAGCATTGGAAATGCGAAATGTTTAAGGATCATTTTTATATGTAGATATTTATTGGTTAATATATTAATTGGGAATGGATATACTCTTTGCACAAAGAGGAACGGAACTCTTTCTTGTGAACATGATGCTTAAAATCATAATACTTTAAACCAACTAAAAAGCCCCATCTTTCACATTCATGTGCAAAACCTGTACTTTGCATGGTTACCATCTTTTAATATGGCTTAAAAAATGAAAGTTTCACTGGAAATACTACATTGATTTCAACTATTATTATAAAATTACTTCAGCATTTCAGATGTGAAACTGAGTTAAAAGAAAATCTGGCTTGGAATAAATGCAAATAGAAGTCAAAGTTCTCTATTTCATGAGATCAAAAAAGATGCTTGAAAACATTCAACTTCTCTTTCTTGGTGAATCAGTCATGCATCTATCAAATATACAGAACATCTACTAATATAAAAGCCCTTTCTGCCAGTGGCTTCTCAAACTCTGTAGTTGAGAGGAAAAAGCTTTTACATTGGCATTTGCATTATAACCACTAGAAATAACCACTTCTTTGTGCTAATGAGTATTAATATGTTCTACTTGGCTAGCACCATAGATATTTCTTCTAGCTTTGTCAGTCAAACACAAACCAAAAGAAACCTAAAAATTATAAATAAACATTAAAAACTAGCTTCTTGGCTGCTTTTTTCATATGCAAAGTGGCTGTCACTGTTTCTTTCTTGCATGGATTTTTTTCCAATAGATTCACACCTATGATACTATTATTTTTATTTTTTTTTTGCTTATTATCTCTACTGATGAAAGGTTACTGGTCTAAATGTTCTTTTAGAGATTTAGTGTTCTGCTTGTAAGTGTGAGGAAAAGGCACTGAAGACACACACGGCTAAAGAACATCTACTAAAACCCTCAGAGCCTGCAATGACTCCTCATTCATGGCACCAGCAATAAAAAGGAATAAAACACACTGAGAAGAAATTGAAGCATTTAAAGGCTCAAACACTGGAAATACCAGGAACTACTGGAAAAGAAGGCAAGAACTTCAGTGTACATCTGGAAGCAGTAAGTGTTATTGAAAAGCAAGTCTATCAGAAGGAGATTTTTCTTCTGAAAGTAACAAGTGCTGATGCATTTGGCATGTTTAACAGTTCTCAACAATCCAAGAGAAGGAGGATATTCATGAAGCTGTTACAAAAAAATGAGGAGTATTGCTTTCTAAATAAAAATGAAGCATGTAAAACTTCTATGCTTTGTTCCTGAAGGTTTAAAAGTATCTTGTACTTTATAATTGGGATGACAATTTTATCTGCTAGATGTGTACAATAATGAATGATGTTAACTTGCCTTAGGGTAAGATCTGTTAAAGATTTGTAGATTAAAAAAAAAAATTAAAATGCCTTCCATCTTTAAAAAGCCACTGGTTTTCAATGGAAAGCAGAGCAAATAACACAGAAGTAGACTCCTGGGAGAAGCAGACTCCAGATGAGGCAATTTAGAATCTGCCAAGATACTAGTACTTGAATAATTGTTGGACTGGACATTGCTCTGGAACCTTAGATACTACCAAGAGCTGAAAATACCATTATTATTATTATTATTATGAAATCATAAGCAAGGAATAACAACACAATTAAAGCAGATGGAAGAAGCTGAACATTAAGCAAAACCTTGTATTAATTTGACTGCAAGTGCCAGGGGTCTGAACCATGAACAAACTGCATATTGCTGCCTTGGATGACTGTTTTCTTTACAACAGCAGACACTTGCAGCAAAAGATGATGTGTGCAGAAGAAATAATAACCATGAGAGCAAATGGGACATTCTACCTTCAGTTAGGCACGTGTGCACAACTCCCAGTATTCCTAGGAAGTGTGCTAAGAGAAAATCAACAGGCTATAGAAAGACAAATGAGTAAAATTACAGATTTATAAAAATGATTTTTTGTTCTGTTTAAAAATATGCTTCTAGAAATAAATAATACACCAGGAAAACCATCTTAGATCGTTTTCCTATTTTTAGATGGTATTACTAAAGATATTACAGCAGAAGAGCTGATTATGCATTAAGAACCTTTTTAGCTAGACTTCTTTACAGTGATATGTGACAGTGGGACACAAGTTACAGGGCATGCATTTGAGCAGTATACAGTAAAGCTTAGATTTAGATATGTGACTACTAGTTCCTCATTATTCTTCTTCCATTGGGTGCAGAGTATGTACAAAAGCTTGGTGAACTCTTTGTGTGAACTCTCCTAGTTAGAATTAAAAAGACCTTCAGTTAACCCAGTTATTTCACTTCCAAAGTGAATTAGGCTAAATTGAATTAAGGTCATTTTTAATTCTGAAATAAAATAGATACTGATGAATTTAATATAGCATGGTCTACTTTAAATTAACAGCTGTAATTAACTTGGAGATCTCTGTAGAAAAGACCTAAGAAGATAAATTAAAAACCACCACTATTTTTGTTTTTAATCTTCTTTATTCTGTAGAAAGTCATTCAGAGTCTCAATATACAATAAGAACAAAGAAACGTTACTATAACATTGATCACCTCTCAATTATGGTTAGCATGCAGATAATTAAGTCAACTACCCTGTAAGTGGTTTACTATATAGCTTTTGAAACAGCTATGCACGTTTTAATAACTCTGACGACACAAGTAGTATTTCTATTCAAATGTGTGACTAAACTAGAATGTAGTGTCAGACAACTGTATGATCCAATTTATGTTTCATTCCTCCTATAGTTCATATGCAGCAATACAAATATGTTGCTAAACTACTAAAAATACAAGAAAAAAATGTGCAATTTTTTGTTTGCCTGTTTTCCTCTACTCAGTATGTACAAAATCAACTTTTCAGAAGTGATGTAAAATACCTTGCTTTTCTTAGGCTGAGCACTCTGTCATGGACTGAAAAAAAACTGGAACACCTCTGTAGAAAAGCAAAGGTCTTATAGAATCATAACATTATTTAGGTCAGAAAAGGACCTTTAAGAACATAGACTTCTTCTGATGGAAATACGGAAATTTTTTAAATGAGCCTGATGGCAGTCAGATACCCACAAAAGGATCACAAACCAGTTACAGAAGCAGGTCAGTATGAATTTTCCATAACAGTAATTGGCAGTTTCTTCTGAATCACAAATTTACAGACAGTATCTTCTACAAATATGGAATCAACTGCAGAACAATTATAAGAAACTGAAAAAAAGTGCTGCTTGGCTGATAGCAAGAGACTACACCCACTCTGCCAGATGATCACTGGAGATAAAGGCCAAGAACTGAGCAGCTGGACCTGCCCATTAAGGAAGTCTGTAGTATCTCTGAAAACAACACATCTACTCAGCAGGACATTGATCATAAGACGGCACCTGCCACCTCCTATGAATGAGTATGTAGCCACTATCCATAGAAAATTTGATAAAATGCTGTCTTGTCAAGGGGCAATATTGAGTGCAAAAGCATAGGACCTGTTTCTTTAAATTATGTTTAAAATATCATAAAAAAAAACCAACACCTTGCAACTTTATGGCTCCTGAGAGGTTTGTGGTGAAGTGTAATAAAAACATCAATAAGGGAATATAAAAACTCTTTGCTTTTATGTTTACATGGGGGTTTTTTTGACCAGTGGCTACCTTGGGCAACATCTGGGAAAGATGAAGATCTAGTGCCAAGAAGGGAAGGGTGGCAGCAGTGAATTGTTGGCTGGTGGTGTATACTTTCTTTGGAGCTTTTTGCTGTAAGGGTACCTAGTCACATTGAAGGAAGCTTAAGTTGCCATTAATAAAGACTCCCCCTTTGAACGAAAATGTCCTTCAAAATCATGGTGTGTGGAACACTTTCCTGAGGCTCCAGATTCCATTTGGATTCACATTTGAAGGGCAATGAAGAACATTTTTTGGAGATCTGGCAGAGCAAGTCCTTGACCAAGTTGCCTTAATTTCATCATGGATTTAGTGTCTGGCAATCTTAAGACACTATGGAAACACATTTTCAGACCTTTTACTGCTTTCTGAGTGGGTGGGTCCTCAACAGGGATGAATTTGGTGTCAATGGATTTGACTTTACCTGCACAAGGATGTAGTTTATTGCCATCTGTATAGCTAGTGCAGGGAGCAGAGGAAATTGCTGTACTCTGCTTTCATTCTCTCCCTTAGCACGCCTACATGACATAGTTGATATATTCTTGGCAGGTCTGAAATTATGCTGCAGTGATGAATATTCCTGTTTCTGGGTCAGAAGCTGTAAAATTTGGAAAATATCTCCTATATTCACAACGAGATACATATGCTTCTTGGCACGTTAGCAACCTGCTAGAAAAACATCCCACGCTGGCAGAGCAGGGGTTAGCTGAGAGTGGGAAATGCGCCAGTAGCCTGGAACAACCCGAAAGGAGAACAAAGAGTTAAATGCCAAATATATCAGCCTGTTTAGGAGCAGAGAAGGAGGCTGCCAGGGGTATTCAAAGATGAGGGAATATGGAATTTTGGGAAAAGCAGTCTAATTTGATATTCAAACTCTGTAGTTTACAGCTGCTGTTGCAATGGCAAGGCAGGCTGGCCATAGAAAGAGAACTACAACTAAGGCAGGTACAAACATAACCCAAGCAGAGCCTACAACCTCAGGGAAAGACTTACCAGTACAGATGGGCAAAACCCATCAATCTGTATACGCCTATCTCTTGCAATGCAGGCACACCTTAAATGCAAGAGAAGAAAATGAAGATGCATAACGATTTACATTTAGTGACTTGTTCCAAATGTGTGAAAACAACTGCTGTAGTTGCTACAGAAATGTCGCTATCTCATCTAGAAATCAGAATTGTGGAGTGAAATATGTGGCTCCAGAAGTAATTACCGTATGAACAGGTGATTTCTATTAAAAGCACATGAGAGTCTTTGATCTAGCAGAAATTTATTTTTTCTGTCCTGAAATGAACCTCTCATTTTTAGTTCTATGTTAAGTAAAATATGTGAGTTTCATGAGGAAACTATACATCTGCTGCAGAGCTTTAGGCTTTATCAGAGAAAAAGACTGGTCTTACTAGGATACTCCTACTTGGTAGTTCCCAACAAATAGGTAGAAAAATGGATGGAAACCTTATGAGAGTTACTAAAACTGCATCATTTAATGTGTACAGTCCTAAAACTGCTGAGTATAGATATTTTTTAATATCTCGTACTAATCCACAAAACAAGTGAAATTTGAATGTTTTAGATTGTACTCTCAGTAAAATATTTTAACACACAAAACAGAACATTTTCATAGTTGCATGATTTGATTTTTTAACCAATTGTTTCAAAGAAAGAAGATAAATTACTTTTGTATGAGCAGTCATATGAGGCATTTCGGCATGAAAGGACTTTATGTAAGAAAATTAGGCAACTGAAGATTAGGGCTAGAATAAGAGTTGACAGACTGAATGCTAAGTAATTATGTATACATAACATCTATAATCCACACTAAATTGGTATGTTTTAAAATTAATCAATGAACATTAACTTGGTAATATAGCATAATTTGTGTAAGTGGTGTGAATGAGAATACAAGTGTCCAGTCCTACTTCCTTGTTTCTGTTATCTTTGCCTAGATATCTTTGCCTAGACATATAATGCTAGGCCCATGGAAGTGGTTCATTTAATGCTTCACAGCACTGTTGACTTATATTTGTTACGTTTCTGATTAAGAGAGTGTTTGGGTATGAGCATTTATGGAAATCCATCAGTGCTTCATGTGCATTCAGAGCATATGCTTATTAGAGAACCAGTGTCATTGCACTGGTTCACACATATAAATGGGGTGCTGGATGTGTATATGTAGGATTTTGCTGGAGAACACGTAATGACCAACTGATCCTCGTCCACTAAATTCCAAAGGGCATTAATGACTACTGGACCTTGGTGGATCCCCACATTTGCAGCCTACACAGAATGATTTGCCAGCAAAGGGATGAGCTGCAACGCCAAGAATATGCTAAAGATGCTGCAGCGTATCTCATTTGTTAGTGATGCTGCTGCTGCTGCTGCTGCTGTCTTCTCAAGGATATCAAAATGCCTGTCAGCACCTGGATGAAAATCAGCTGACTCAGACTCAATCTGGCCAAAATGAAAATGATGATGGCTGGAGCAGGGAAAACATTTAAAACTGGGACAAGATCTTTACCTATTTGAGATAGCATCTTCAGATGTTTATTTTAAACACTACATCACCTCAGATTTCTATTTTTTGTCACTGTATGAGTGATCAAGATGATAGATGACAAAAGTACCCTCTGCTTTTCCCATGCTTAAATTCTCCTCCTGGTGCAGATCTGGCCATTGCCATCTAAATTAACACACTTAATCTCTGGGTAAGTGCCTCAAGAATGCACAGATTCCAGCTTTGGCAAAATGAGACGGCCCTCTTCAATAGTAGCAGCTTCACCGCCTCCAATGGTTTGCAGGTTATTTCCTCACTACGTCTAAGTCTTCTTTCTGATCTTCAATAGAGACCTGGCTTCTTCAGAAACTGCTTCTTTAGTCATGGAAACACAGGTACTCCCCTGAAACAAGCAGTATCACACAGATCAGGATAATTCAAGTGTAAAGGTGAAGAAAATCAAGAGAAAGTTTCTTAACTGGAAAGTTCATCGATCAAACCTCAACCTACAAAGCATTAAGGTAATTCCAGTAAGTGTTCCCAAAACTTTGTGGCCATATAATCCAGGCAGTTTGAACACCTGTCAAGGTAGAGCCACACACTGGCTAGATCTGCCCAGTGTTCACATGCAATGTACTCCACTAGACAATCTCAGGAGACAGGAAATTTCCTGCAAGTATCTGCTTTAGTGCGTACCAACCTATGTGTAAAAAATCCTGTCTTAGGTAAAGGTAATTCAGTATTAGGCCGTGGCAGCATGTGCTTCACCAGCAGGCAGCCCACGGTGTTGGGAGAGGACTTTGATAACCCGTGAAGGATGGTAGCTGAGACGGTTGCTGCCACAATTCCTGCAGCCTTGGGGAAAGAATGTTGCCAGAAAAGGCATCATGTACATTGTCCTGGCAGAATAAAAGTTTGTCATCCATAAGATTAGCACTTCTGCTCTTCAGTCTCCCCACTTTAAGGCACATGGAACAGAGCCTTTATTTTTTTTTTTTAAAAGCATTTCTTTCCAGAGCTAAAACACTCAGAGCGTTTCATATGGTAAATATATAAAGAGAACTATCATCAACTTGAAAGTCACAATACCGCTTGAAAATGCGTAGCTGTAGCTATTTATGATGGGTGGCAGCTACAGGGGGGAGGAAGAAAAAATCTTTCCTGGCAGCCCGCTTACTTTCTACAATTTTTTTTTCTATAGTCTGATGAGCCGTGTAAAAACAGACAGCGCACAGGCGGCAAGTGCGAGTTCTCTCCCGTCCGCCGCCGGCTGTAGGCCCGGCCGGGTGTCCCCGGGGATGCTCGGGGGGCGCGGGGCAGGCGCAGCCGCAGGGCCGCGGCCCGCGCGGCCTCCCGGGGTCACCTTGGGCAT
>VXBA01004302.1:4162302-4204658 GCA_013399895.1 Serilophus lunatus
CCTGCGCCCGGCGGAGGAGGAGCCGCCGGCGGGGCCGCGGTGTCGCGGGCAGGTGTCGGCGCCTCCGCCAGCCTCCATCCTCGCCCCGGCCCGCTCGCTTTCCCCACCCCCGAACACACCCTGCCGGCGGGGGAGGCCGTCCGCCCGCCACGCTCCGTCTGCGGCGGCAGGGTTTTCGTCCCGCTGCGGGGAATGTAGGTCAGAAACTCGTGTGCCCGCCCGGATCGTGCAGCCCCGGTGACCCCGCGGCCCTGCCCGCGCCCCGCGGCGTGTTTACATCGCTGGGGAGCGCGCTGGGAGAGCTCTCGGCACGGCGGTGTCTCCTGAGCCCTGGGTAAAATGGAAGACAAAAGCGTTGATGTGAACTCGCCATGGCAGGGAGCTTTCTGCTGGTGTTTCTGGTCGTTTGTTTGTTTTGTTTGGGGTTTGTTTTTTTTCTCTGCCTAAGTATTTCAGCATGTCTTTAAATTACATAAAGCCGATTCAGTTGTTGGAAAAAAAATACCTAGACTTTATTTTTAGTACGTAAACTTCCTTACTGCTCTTCCAGTGAAAAACTTTGAGTGTGTTCGTGATGGATAAAAGACGCAGGGAGCAGGCAGTTGTGCAAGCTCAGTGTTCCAACAACAATACCCCTTGTTACTGGAAATTCCTTGGGCATTCAGATGGAAAAGAACTTTAAACGTCGCAGTTACTTTTTTTTTTTCAGTTTGTTTACTTTTTTTGTGTTTACTATTGATGTCTGGAGTAGAACCGGGTAACCCAATTTGCCTGGGCCAGTGCCTGCCCACAGCGTTCGTCTGTCTCCAGGTGTGGGCCAGGGGCTCTGCTTGACCAGCCCAATTCTACTGTGTGGTTTTGTCTTTCACTTACATCTTATCTCACTGTTACTGTAGATTTCACAATGCAAATGTGAGTGTTTGGCCATTGTTATTTAGTGGGTTCATTTTGTTATTTATTCTGAGTGCGTTAATTTTTCATAGGGAGTATTTTAGCCTACCTTTGAAGATACATGGGTTTTTTTAAAGTACCTCAAATGACAGAGTACTGCATTTTGAACTTCACAATGACTGTACTGCTATCAGTCTGTGCAGTTAAATAACAGTACAACACAGTGTTTTACTTCCATTTTAGTTCTTTGCTAATATTGCCTAATACGGTGATTTTTAAGTTACAGAAGGAGTTTGCTTCAGAACTCTTCTCTTTCTCCAGTTGTTAGAGTTTAAAAATGAAATGCTGCTAGAGACATCAATCTCAGATATTCAATTACTCAGTATATTTAGCAGCAAAAAGCTCTGTAATGATACAACTCCTGCAACTAGGAGGAAAAATCGGTTGTCATTGGCATACTGCTGGGAAGGACCAGGATTCACTTACTATGGAAGATCAATAATATAGGAAGACTATACACATGATAAATTATTAGATGCAATGTTTGGTTTGCTGTCAGTGAACGTTGATTGTAATCTATTCATGTGATACGTGGCACCTAAAAACTGAAGAAATATAAAATGTGAGGGAGTTTTCATATTCCTGATATGTGTTTGCATTGCTGAGCCAGTTTTCCAGTTAAGTGTCCTTAATAGCATGTATTCCAGAATTCAGGACACTGAGAATGAAGTTTTTTCAGGTGATAACAGAAAAATTTCCAAGTTTGAATTGTAAAGGTGGTGTTGTGCCCTTGATCCGTGCATGGAGCTTGTGTGTTGTGTGGATCAAGGACATGCTAAGGTCCCTGGAAGAACAATGAAGGGTAACACAGCTTCCACTGATAACTGTACTTACTAGTTCACAAAGTGTAATTTGAGATCTCTTTCACTGTCTGTGCTCAGCACAGTAAATGCTCTTCACCTAAGCATGGCCTTTATACTCTTCTAGGTTATTATAGCTTTCCATGTATATTCTAATGTCTTTAAGATTTGTGACTTTGCTCAGGAGTGGAGTAAAACCAGCTGTATGTGGAGACACCAGTAGGAGGCTGGAGCAGACGCCTTGGAGTATTTCTAGGCAGAAGTTGCAGGTGAATGAAGTCTGAATGCTGGTGAAGTTTCTTAAGCTTAGACACCAAGAGTGAATTGGGCTTTTGCAGCAGGGAGGGCAAGAGGCCTGTGGCTATACAAAAGGTGGAAAGCTTCAGTGTAATCTGTTAGGGTTTTCTTTCTATGCACTTCTGCTCCAGGTTCTCCTAATATACATTTGATTTTGATTTGGAGGTCCGAAATTAAAAGTTACCATTTAGTACAGAGCAGCTGAGGGGTTCTGTACCCATTTTAAATGGCTTCATGGTTTTCCACAGGGCACAGCAGCCTACAAGTTCTGAGAGCCTTTTAGAATAGTAATATAAGGATCTTTCTTTTGAAATCTGACAACAATTATCAGTTGCCATAAAAATTAGTCTAAGTTTGATCCCTCATCTAATATTCACTTAATTATTCACTTCATTATATGTTGGGGTTTTTTCAGCTGCTCAATTTCCTGTAGTTCAGAATTTCTTTTGCAGCCTAGAAGTTAAAAATGTCAACATGTAGCAAATTACATTTTTTGAAAAAGGCCCCAGGGAATCTACCTTAACTTGTTTTGATTAGTGTAGGAAAATGTTAGCCTCATTATTATTCACTATTTTGGAATAGTTTGTTGAAGTAGTATGGCACATAACTACAACGCATCTGAGGTTTGAAAAAGGCTAACTCAGTAAGTGAATCTGTTACTTTTAAGTTTGTTCTTGGTATTACATGAAGCAGAAATGTTTTAGCTTTACCAGAACTAGGTACTGAAGTAGAATGAATGTCAGCCCTGCAAATTGTATAGTTTGTAGAAAGTTGTGTGTGGGGTTTTTTTAAGTAATTATGATATATGGCTCTGAATGATTTGCCCCTTTAGATATGAAAGATGATGTCATACATGAGACCAAGAAGTTTGGCTATAAATTAATAGTAAATCCCACTTGGTGTTTTGTTTGTAGTTGGGTTTTTTTTCGTTTGCACACACACACACCTCCCCCCACCCCCGATTCAAGAATACTTAGCTGTGGTATTGTCTGGCTCTTTGTAATCACCAAACTGGATTAGAGAACAGGTGATCAGAATACACTCTTTGGTGACTGGGAGATTTGTGTGCTTTCTCTTCTTCCTTGAAAAGCATATGGGCTTCTGAGGTTTATTTGCTAGGATTCAGATGACCCTTGCTGCTTTTTCTGTAGCAATATGTGGTAGAAAATTGCTCTTAAAATGTATTTTAAAAGTGAGCTATACATAACTTTCAAAGTATAATTCTGTATATGTATATTCTTATCTGGTGGCCAGGTCTCCAACTTCCAGCGTATGAGGAATGAATTAATCCAACATGCTTTTACTAACTTTGACTTCTGTGGTCTTTAAATAGCCAAGCACAGTGTGTGTGATGTGTATTCTGCATATGAGTTGTATGTTCATTCACTCCTCCTCCTCCTCAAAGTGTTCCCACTACAGTATATTCAGTATGACAGAGTTCCCATTATAGTCGTTTCTTTCCTTTTTAACTCTTATAATTATTCTGTAAGTAGTGCTCCTTTGAAGTGTGTTTGACAGGAGGATGCAGCCTTCTTCTTTTTCCAGTAGATTTTAACATGCTTAGGGCACATTTCTTAAGAACTGAATTATTTTTTCTTATTTTTGTTGTGCATTCAGTGCTGGGTCATGCTGCTGTATTTACACATTAAGGGCCAGAAGACACCCCAGGTTTGTTTCTTGTAAAGACTGGATAAGGCAAGGCTCTGTCCTGCTGACCTTGATTTGATTAAAATTGGTGAAGTAGAGATGAAAACTCTGTATCCATTGCTATCCCAAGGTTACTGATTCTTTGTCATTTTTTCCAGTGACTCTTGTTTCCGTGTTTTTTTATCAGAGGATAGTTTTGCTCATCAGATACTGCCTTTTTTCTTTTGCTCATTGTGTTTGTGCTCTCTGGTTTTGAAATTGGTAATTTGGAGCCTTGTTTACAAATTTTAGAACATCAGCTATAGTATGTATGGTATAAAGGATAATTAACAATATATATTCTGGTGATACTAGAATGGTAATATCTCTACACAATGTATTTAAAGCTTTCCAAATAGTTTTGAGCTTGTATCATCTTACTATTATCAGGTAGGTTTCAGCAATAAGGAACTATCATCTGAATATTAGAAATAGTTGTAATTCCTTGCTGAAGAAATATTCAGAGCTTGGACTAGTAAAGGGAGGTTGTCACTCAATAAATGGTAGCTGCATGGGATCATAACAGAAGGTCAGAACCTCCAAGTGGTGAATTAGTTTGTGTTTAGCTGTTGTGGTTAGGCCTTCATTACAGGCTCAGACTGCTTTAAAGACAGAATATTTTAAATTACTTGACTTTCCCTTGTTGCTGTGTTTCTTTAGTGTTCATTTACCCTTATATCCACGTTTGTAGAAATGACACAATCAGAAGTAATAGCTCGAAAAATACTTGGATTTCTCCTATTTTTGGCAACAGTCACTTTGTTCCTGAGCCTAATTAAGGCTATGCTGCAAAAACGAACCATCTCGTTGATACAGGCAGCAGAATATGGACAGAGCAGGAGGTAGCACTGCAGGTTATGGTGTGTCAGGGGCTGCCAGAGCAGAGGGCTGTCCCCCACACCCTGTCAGGCTGTCAAGGAGCCTTCTCCAGTTAGTGAAGTTCTGTGACTGACACATCTTTCCTTTGGACAGAGCTGTCGAAAGGCTTTTGAACTGCTGTCAGTCTGTGTTTTGCCTGCATCCTTACTAGACATCATGAAAGACTTGTTTGTCCAGAAGCTTTTTTTCCTAGACTACAGCAGTTTGTTTAATAAAGTATATTGCTTCTGCTATACATCAGGTGAGTTCTAGGTCAGATCTGAGTAGACTGTGGTTTGGGATTTTTTTTATCTGTACTTCTACCATTTAAGCTTGCAGAGTTTTCAGTCTTAGGAATCTTGAGTCAGTGCTGATTTTCTTTATGAACTTTTGAAATTTAGGGCTAGAACTCGGTAAAGAGTCTACCCTGCAGTGCTCTCTGTAGCTTTGTCTTTGTTACAGGTGCAAGGTGTTATTTCACAAGCATTTCTTTCAGTTGCAGTTCTGCTTTTCTATCCCCTGAGACTTGTTTTCTTGCCTCCGTGCCCTCAAGTGTGCTGGAGCAACTATTTGAGACAACAAGGTGAACTAAATTTGAGATTGATGTAGGTTAAAAATAACCCTGCAGAAAAGGGAAAGCAGAAGGGACTTTAGTTATCCTGGATCAGCTTTTTGATCCAGTTCACTGCAGCCACACCAACAGTTGTACCAGTGCAGGTGGGTTACGGCACAGGGAAGAGGACTGAGCAGGGCCTGCCTGACCCACTGCTGTTGCCAGAAGGAGAGCTGTGGTGCTGTGGTTCGGGCTGTACTGCAACTACTTTCCTGCCATGCACAGTTTCTGTGCTATGAGGTAGAAATGATTCCTGAGGAATGGGAAAGAGACCAAAGTAGCAGTGGGGCTGTGAGGAGGTAAGTGATTTCCTTTTTTTTATTTTTTTTTTTTTTTTTGCTCTTCCGGTCCGGAAAGGATTACACACATTTCTGTAATTTTATTTATATGTGTTACACTGGTGTTTGTGAGTAAGGACCCCATTTTGTTTTTACAAACACAGTTTGTTCCCTGAAACCCACATGTTCTGCTTTGGAAAATAAGTTGAATACAGACAGATGGGAAATACAGGTTGAAAGGGAGACTCTTAGTGTGTACAGCAGGACAATTGGGATACAGCAATTTAGAGGGTATGCTGTGCAGGGAGCTAAAAGGAAGATACTGGGGTAACCCTGCTTGTGGTGTTTGGAATCAGCAGTGATTAACAACAGTCTCTTCAGTGCTCGTTTGGGCTTTTCTCTTTGGCATCTCAC
This sequence comes from Serilophus lunatus, assembly GCA_013399895.1. Lineage (NCBI taxonomy): Eukaryota > Metazoa > Chordata > Aves > Passeriformes > Eurylaimidae > Serilophus > Serilophus lunatus. Next base: position 4,168,200 of record VXBA01004302.1, read on the forward strand.
TTGCTGTTTCTGCAGCATCTCAGCAGAATAACGTCTGCTAAGAGTAAGGTTTCACAAAACAGCTGAGCCCATCTGGTGACTTGCACTGTTAAAAAATCTGGGTTTGTTCCTAGACCTTTCACAGGTCACAATTCAAGTGTTTTTCCGATCCATTGTTAAGCTGTTTTGCCTAGGCAGAAAAGTATGTGGGTTTTATCTCTTTGGGTTATCTGTAATTATTTTGCACGCCATATCGACTCACTGAGGTGTCAGATGGCAAGAGACAGATTCAAAGGAAGCTCTGAAGGCACTGTGGGCAATGAAATGGTCAGGTGTCAAGAAAAAGGAGTCTATTTTCATAGGATTGAGCTCTTTAAGACTTCACTCTGCTTGGAGAAATGATTACTTCAGACTACCACTTTCTCATCTGCCTTTGTTCATATAATGAATTACTCCAAGGTTTTAGTGAGAGATGTTAGCACCTAGCAGTTGGATGCTTAGAGCTTTAGGAAGATGGGGAAAAATAGAACAAAATGTTCCTTGTTTCTGTCTCTATGATTATCAGATGGATCTTTAAGACAATAATATTTTAGAAGAGGTGTTTTTATTTTTTCATTCTGTATTAGGCTTCTTTTTTGCTAATTCTATATTCAAATGAAGTACCAAGTTTGTTTCTTCGATTAAACTGTTTCTGCTTTTCCCTGCCCAAAGTTAAAAGGAGCTTTCTGGCTTCTGATAGAGTGTTCTGGCAGGCCTTCTGTGGTACACATACAGTAAGGATTAGGCTAACTGCTTAACATTTTGCCATGCAGTAAAGGTGTGGAAACACGTTATTATTTTGGATTTTGGTGTTTGTTTTATTTTGTGGGGGTTTTTTTTAAAAGCCACAGGTTTTGTGACTTCAGGATAAACAACCAGTTCCTTACATTGAATATCATCTATTTGTAGTTCTGAGCAATAGTTTTGACCATTTTAAAAAATCTGTTCAGAAAAGCAGGGAGGTGTATAAATACACTCTGCATGTTAGAATCTGGACACCTATTTAGCTCTGAGAAAGGATAAATCTCTTCTTTCACATAACTTCTCTACTAGAGAAAGCCTGATGAGTGTCTTGAGCCAAAGTCACCCCTTAGGAAGGACACCCAGGTGCTATTCTCCCTTGCATTGTTTCTTCATAGAGATAAGTATCTCTGTGATAGGTAAACACTGAAGAGCAAGACTACCTGTGATATTAAAACAAGAGACAGAGGATCTTTCTTCTACACATTGCTAGATGAATTAATATCTAATCTGTGGAGTGATTTGTAAAGGTAGGCATTATTTTTGTTATTCCTCTACTTCTCGTTAACCTGTGTTTTTTTGTTAAAATACTGTAATATTTAAACAGAGGCCATCAGGAACTTTTTTGTATTTATGTATATTTTATTTCACACAGGTTAAGTTGCTCTCAGGAAGTACGTACTCCTTAACCTATTGCATTCGCTGTGAGCACTTGTCTGAAAACCCACAGACAACCACAGCGGCCGTGTGGCTCGAGACATCAAAACAAAGGAAAGTGCATTTCTGGCACAAAGATGGAAACTTGAAAGATAGAAAAGATTGTTATGTTGCCTGTGCCCAGAATCCGTTTGCTTTTCCCTCTCATGAAATGACATAATTAAGGGTGCATGTACTCCAGTACATCAGCAGGTGCATTGTCATAGTAATTAAGGCTAGTTTTGATTACTGTAACATTAGGCAGTTGGAAATTCTTTGTTTTGTAGCAGGTAGCAGTAACAGGTTTATTGTATATGTAAATTCTGATTGTTAAGCATATGATAATCTAGCCTTGCTTTGCACAGGGCGAAAATGTTACTTAACTGCACCAAAGTCTATAATTAAGATGAAGTTTTTAATGCAAATTACCTGTATTCAAGCATTTTATTAACTGGTCCATAGATTAATGTGAAAGATGGAGTTTTTAATCGGTTTCTCATTGAGAAACAGGGTAGGTGGTGAGAGAGAGAGAGAGGAAAAGCATTACAGAGCTAAATCACACCAAGCCCATTTGAAAGATCATGATACTTCCCCTCTAGCAGGTGTCCTTATGATGAAGGGAGATATATTTTCCTTGCCTTGTTGAGGACTATCTTATATTGAACAGTTTTTAAAATTCAATGCTGTGGTTGTGCATTTATTCCTTGTGAGAACTTGTTTGGTGAGAAGTGGGGCCTCATTGAAATCTGGGACTTTGCAAAGCATGCACTGCAGATCCCAGCACTGGTCCTGTGCTTTGGGAACGATGGGTTAAGCACTCTAAAACAATGGACTGTAACAGTGCATCCTGTGGCCAAGCTGGATTCTTTCCACTGGCCAAAAAAATCTGCATTTGGGTGATACATGTTTGTGTAAACTGAACTTCAGAGTGAAATGACGTACTAGCTCATTTAGCTGAATTTAACGGCCTAAATGAATGTAAAATTGACAAACAAAGAAGTTTTCCAGTTTGAGTGTACCACAGCTTCATGAGATATGGAACTGCCTGGGAGCTTGAGGGTGTGTAGGGCTTTGTGGTGGTTCTTAGGGTGTTTCCTGGTTCTTTTGCAAATTAGCAATTTTTTTTTTTGTATTTGAATTTCTTGAGGACTAATGATCAGATGCAAAATTGGCACAAAATTAACTTCAATTTTTCATGCAGATTGTGCTAGTACCTAAGAAAGTTCAGTTTCTATATAAATTTGGTCAATTGTTACGACATGCTTCTTGCCAAAAGATTGCTCTTTTGATTCTACCTACATCATTATCCAACTGCTTATTTAACATTCAAATGCGGAATTTATTCATTTGCATATTAACTTATGAACTGAGGTAGGACATTCTTGTACTTTAATGTGTTCACAGTTTGAGTTGGTTTTCCTCCTGTTTTCTTTGTTAAGCAACATTTATTACCATTTTTAGGTGACAAACATCAAACACCTTGTATCTCAGGTGAACGCTCAGGAAAAGGTTGGCAAGGATGGAACGATGTCTGTGTGAATAACAATAATAATAATAATTATTACTATGTAAGTGTCATCTCTTATCTGGACTAGAGGACATGATCTGTGTGGCACATGGAATGAGAAGTGTCCAATGCTTACTTTCTTCTTGGATTTGTTAAGCAGCTGCTGAGACGCTGTTTTTGTTGGCTTTTTCCTTAAGAATAGATACCAGTTTGTTCCTAATAAAACATTACAGCCCTCCTTGAGAATGAAAAACTACAGAAAAAGAGGATGGAGAAAAAAAGGCAACAGCTGGTAAAAGAAGGAATGTCAGTCAAGAAATGTAAAAGCAAAGAGTCAAAGGGAGCACTAAGTGAAGCAGGATCTGGGTCTCGTCCATGTTTTCCCATCCCAGAAAAGGGAGCTGATGAATGCTGGCCAGAGATGCTTTGCCTGAGGAGGTAAAAGTAAACACCATGGGTGTCAGGACATCCTGAGAAGCTTCTTCCACCTAGTTGCAGTTTGGTCAGAGCAGTGGAGTTGAAGAAGAGATCCTGCATCACATAGAGCCTTAGAGAGGAAATACATAAAAAAAGGTGAGCCAAGAGCATCTTAAGAGTTTTTGGGACAGCTGGGGTAAGGGTTGCCATCTGTCCTACTTGGGCCGTAACACATGTGTCCACCCTGTCCCAGAGGGAACTAACTCTCAGGACCACAGGCAGAGCCTTGTAGATGTGCTCATACCTTTAAAGTATTTTTTCTGGCTGGGGTCTGGATTTAGCCCAGAGTACAAGCTGGTCCATCTGGCATCGAGCCTCTTCTGATGGCAGGAGATCCCATGCCCTGCTGTCTAAGCAGGGCAAATGGTGAGAAAGTGAAGTATGAGGGCATAGTGGAATTTTCCAAGATGAGGTGTGAAGACGAACTGGATGCCATGAAGCCTTACTGAAATACTGCATGGGGAAGGCATGTGTGTCTCACAGGACAACAATCTCCTCCTGGTGTTGCACTTGCCTCAGATTTGTAGTCAGGAGTGTTATCCTGTTGCTGCAGAGGTGGCTTTGCAGATCAGGGTACTGGTGAGCAGCTTCATGCTAGGTGCCCAGAGTTGTGTTTTGTATTCATTCTGGTGCAGGTGCCAGGTGTACTTGGCATGTTCTCTAGTTTCAGCCAGTTGTTTTTGGGGGGTTGGTGGTTTTTGGGTTTGTTTTGTTTAATACATGGTGTTTCTTTAGCTTCTGAAAATAGCAAACTTCTAAAGTGGTTCCCTTCAGAAGAGTTGGGATTTTTTTGGGTGATGATGGTTTTGGGGTTTTGTGTTGGTTTGTTTTTTTTTAAAGCAGATGTTTGAAACTATGCCATTTATTAAAGAAAAATGTCTGCTATGTAATTCACAGCAGAAATAAAGAACATAACTTGGCCAAATAACTGTCTTGCTTTTCAACCATAGGAGTGTTGTATGATGATTTGATTGAATTTCTTAATCAGTTATAGCCCCAATTACTTGTTGCTGTTGCTTAGAGTGTTTTTTTCAGGAACCCTTTTAGAAGCAATTTTATAGTTTTTGCTGGGCAGGTTTTGAATAGAACCTAACTTTTGCTGGTATGATGTTTTTTGAAAATACCCAAAACATGTTTGTGCTGTCTCCAGCTTGAGATTTGAAGCCATAATTATGAAACATTCTTCTACTTGCTGCTTATGGAGTACTTACATGACCAATTTTCTTTGGCAGTAAAGCTGACTTGAGAAATCCCTGCCCTTATCACCCCTGCTGCTCTGCTCATAGCTGCAATTTGCTGTTCCTCCTGTGCTGATACAGTTGTTTGACTGAAGTGTCACCAAAATGGTTAAGATCCTTGCCCCCACCTGGCTGTGCTGTCTTAACCCTTTAAGTTCATGGAACTCTCTTAAAATGCTGCCCCACCTTGTGTTGGGCTGATGCAAAGGAAGGATGTGAAACAATGGTGAAATGCTGGATTTTCCTTTGAAGAAAACACACGGGAGGGTTTCACAGACGGAAAGTTGGAAGCGCTGCTGTTGTGTGGTGTTGTTCTCAGGTTTTAGATACGTCAACATGAGGTGGTTTTTAATTTAAGGAACTCTTTGGAGCCTTCCCTTGAACCACAAATGCTGCTGACTGACCTTGTAATGATACGCTTTACCATGCCATTCTCAAACACTATCAGCAAAAGTTGTCCCATTTTTGCTTAAGACCAAAACTAAAATAGTATTTGTATCATTTTAGTTCTGCTAAATGTGATTGGACTCATCATCAGAGCACAATTTATTTTGACAAAGTTTGACAAAGATCACCTGCCTTCCTCTTCATATTTTTATTTGCTTTAGAATATGCTCAAGTATTTGTTAGGACAAATAAAACTGGAAGATGACTAATAGATACACACTCATTTTAGATACAGCATATGAGTAGGGAGGAAGAAGAGACATACGGAACTGTGCAGCAGCACAGTGAGATGTGGAAGAACCTGACCCTGAAGTTGGCCTAAGTGACACAGTGTGGTCTTTGACAAGAAAAATGAAAGCATCTCTTGCATTTACCTTTTCTGCAGTTGAACTGAATTTTCCACTTAATGGTGAAAATACTGATTTCCTGCAGCATATATGTTTCATTTAAAGTAAAAATCAAGTTCATAGCCTTACTGTCCCTTCTCTCAAAAGATAACTTGTGGTAATTCTGCCTCTATTTATGTGAAAATAATTCCAAACAGAAAATAGTAGTTGGCTGGTTTTCCACAGTTCTATTCAGAACACTGTAATTTTCTCCACCAACTAAATTGACTCATTCATTTCCACTAATACATGCAAACTTAACTTGTTCTGCTGCCAGTCTTCTTGTTGAGAGGACTAGCCCAAAACACAGTGGCTGAGGAAACAGAGTAGTAGATGCTCAGTATGGAAAGCATGTAAGTGCAGCCCCTTTGGACTTGGACAGAAGAGGAAAATTTTTCCCAAGGAGAACTGTCAAGCAATAGAATAATCTCTCCAGGGAAATGGGGAACTCTCCAACAGCAGGACACTTACAAGTTTCAGCTGGTGCTTGTCTAGAGAGTGCTTTTGCCAAGAAAGACTGGGCCAGGTAATCCTTGAGGTTCCTTCCAACCTGGTATGATTTTTGTGGCATGTTATGGAGAAGCTGAAGTTGAGCAAGTCTGAGCTTGAGATTGTTTGATACTTGTGCACCACTAGAGAGGGGTTTATAAAAGGTGACTGCAAGTTGCGAAGGACAGAATAGATGGAGGTTATACACATTTTTAAGACGTAAAGCCATGATGAGGATTTGATTCTGTTCAAATGGTGTGATTGTAGTTGGATAGCCTCAAGAGGGCAAGAGTTATATGAAAAGCAGTTTAGATTTCTTGTTGAATGTGCATCTAATAATGAAAAAGACTTTTGGTGAGTTTGGGGAAAATTTATGCTTCAGTTGCAAAAGATTGCCCGTATACTGAATACATTCTTAAGTCACAATACTTGCAGTTTTCTGAGTCAAAGTAGTAACAATACTGAAGAAGGAAGATGCGAGAAAATTAAGATGTAGTGTTATTAGTCCCTGTTAAGTATTTAGTAATTATATAAGTATGAGGAATAGAATTACAGTGTGAGGAGCATTTTTCCTCTTCCAAAATACAGAATTACACTAGTATTATATGTTTTTTTTAAAAAAAAGGTCGTTGACATGTCTCTCACTCTGCTTTGGGACCTTCACTTCCTTGCTGAAAAGAGCTCGTTGGACATTTTACTTGCACTCCAAGAATATGATGAAACACTAAATCTCCCAATTTGTGATTACATCAAGAACTATTGAGTGAAAGGTAGCATTAAATTTTTCTGGCATTTCATCACATGGCAGAGCATATTTTCTCATGAAAGATTAAATTGCAGATGCTGCTGACATCTGTTATTGTTTGGGAGGCTCTTGTTTCTTTGTGTGTTTGGAAGAGTGTTATCTGAATCAGAATTATTTGTCTACTGTAGCAGCAATAACTTTGCAGTATCCTCTGATAGGAGACAATATCTAACCACAACAAAAACAATATTGCATTTTTATAGATGTCTGTACTTACAGGAGTGGTTTTGTGGTCTAATCATGGCTTAATTGTCACAGCATTGGATAATTTAGAACTGAACTTACAGGGCTGCTATGTGAAGTACTAAAATACTGTGCTTACAATTAGATATCATTGCTGTTTAAGAGGTATTTCCAGCTAATCATTCTGCTCAAGTACTTCTTCACTAGGGATAGTATGCAGGAAGAGAAAGCAGAATTAGAACACTTTTGAAAGATGACTTGCAAGCAGATAATAAACCCAGTCCTTCAAGTTGTTGCAGAAATGTAGTCCTAAAGGGGCCTGTTATTTATGGCTTCTTTATATTAAAGTATACATGTACTGTAGGTATATGTGGAATTCACTTAACTGAAGGGAGAGCTCTGAACAAAGGGAAGAGAAGATTTTACCACCACCCTCATTTCCTGATTTTTCAGGTTAGAGAAAGTGAGGAGAGGGGTAACAGTTTTATCAACAAATATAGTTATTGTCTAGGAAATATCATTGTAAACATTTTCGTGCATTTTCACAAATACTGTTTTAGTGATACATCAGAGTTGACATTAGGAAAATGGGAAGAAATGGTAAATATATCAATAGTTGCATCCTAAATCATTCATATATTAGTAATATAAAATTCTATAAAATACGTTAATATTCTGTAGAGTTGTGAGATACTACAGGGAATTGGACATCAATTTCTCTTTTTACAAGTAAAGAGTGGTCTCTTTTTACACAAAAGAGTGGAGATAATGGCAGATTCTTGTTCCATTCCCATCTCAGTCACCAGTGTTGATAAAGCAGCCAAAATAAGCCTATTTAAAGGGAAAGTCTTTTAATGTGCTGTGGTTTGCTTTTGGTGGTGTTTTTTGGTTTTTTTTAAGCAGGTATATTTGATTTATTTATATGAAAGGAAACAAAGTGTATACGAAATATTTATCCTCTTAAAGGATTTTTTTTATTTTTTCATTTGAGTCTCAAAATGTGTGGATCATACTGCTACCGCAAACAACAGTAATTTTGTTTTGAATGGTATGTACCTAACTTCCTTGTAAATAGGCCATAAGGAATTTGCAGTCTGGTGATGCTGATGATATGATAGTTATATTTTGAATTCAGGTGTCTGGTTAAGGGTAAAAAAATTTGGACATTTATGGTCAAAGTTGAATTTTTTCAATTATGTCATTAATAGGTAAGAGATCTACTTTTCTTTTGTTGTTCTTTTTGGCACTTGTTCATGCCAGTGTGATTCAATTAAATTCTTTGTTACCTCAGTGAATTCTAGACTCTTAACAAAAGCATTTGTTACAAGACTTCGGCTTTACAAAACAGAAAATCTTTGAATTTGGGATGTGTCTTTCCTGCCAACAGGTGTTTGTGCACCATGTGTCTGTCACCTGTTTTGTCTTTTGTCTTCTGAAGTCTGGTGTAGAAAGTGCCACAGGCTGCCAAGATTGTCTTTCTTCCTGAACTTTACCCCTGAAATCCTGCACCTGTTCAGGTAATCACGAAAACATTTCCACTTTTAGAAAAGAAAATGGGCATATACATCTTGTTGAAACAAGGTGCCATGGGGTGCTTTTTAACATTTTGTGTTTCAAGAAGATATTTTTACCTCATACTTCAGAATAATTTGCTTTAAATAATAAACAATGATGCCTATTGCCGATTAAAAACTATGCCTTTTAGGTTCTTTAACTACTAGATACTGGTTAAAATTTGCTTTGCTTAAAGACTATATCATTTTAGTGTGGTTTTCAGTGTCTTTTACTTGGTAAGAGTAGGATTATCCAAACCCTTTTTATGCTGCCTCTTTTTATATTCCAATTTGTGACATTGTGAAATGGGTAAATTTTTAGTGTAAGAGAAGGATGGAAATTCAACTCTCTTGTTTCTGGTAAATAAAACAAAAAAATCCTCCAAAATACAAACCAGTCAAATTAATGTTTTCAAAATAAAAAAAAAAACAAAACAGGCAGGACAGTGGTGAAATGATTCAGGAAGGGGAGCTGTAGCACCTTGTGTACCTGTGTATCCCTTGGTGCAGATGAGTTTGTGTGTGTTTCTGAGCAGAATCAAAAGATAACCAAGAAAGCCCCAGAGCAAATTTGAGCAGTGGAACACGGCCAAGGAAAAACATAGCAAGGGTTTTTTTGACTGGGCATGGCTCAAAAAGCCTTATTAGGGACTTTGTAAAGGTAGAATTTTATACATTCTTTGTAAATACCCAGGATTGAATCAAAATTATCTGCAGAGAGCAGCATCTCACCTATTTCTATTCAAGTGATAAGTGAATGGTGGAAGAAAGTAACCAGTTCAGGTCAAGTAAGCAGCAATGTGCATTTGTGTGAGGAGCATGGTGGGTTTTTTTAATTGAGTGGGAGAGCTGCAAAGATATGTACTGTCCCAAAGATTCTTCTGCTGTATCACTGAGTTGTGTTTGCTTTCATTTTATGGTTTATTATTTTGATCAGCAGGCTGAGCTGGGGATTGTCAGCTGATCTGTCATTTTCCTTTCCTGGGCAGTTAAAATATCTGCTTTCTCTATAGAGACGACTTCTCAGGGTTTGTAATTGCAGGCCACTGGCTATAAAGTGTATCAGTTTATTTTGCAAAACTGATGCTTTCTTGCTGCTAAACAAGTTTGCAATTCTTAGATCAATTTATAAGCTTTAAAAAAATGCTGGTGCATCTTTTCAAATTCGGTCAGACCTTTATTGTCCGTACTAAAGAGTCAAAGAGTTTAAAATTAATTTTTTTGCTTTATAGCTCTGATAACAGTTGAAGCAAATTTGCTTGAGCAAATTAAAATCAGTTTTGTGGAGAAGGCAGGGGGAAGGGTTTTACTAAGGAGTTGAACTGCTTCCATTCTTATGTGTGCTTCTTGCAATTCTTCTTGAACTTCTCTCAGATGGAATTTATACAATAGCACACACAAACATTGCTTCAAACTATCTTCTGTTGGAGTTCTATGTGAAAGTTGTTACCAAAAGTTTAGCAATGCAATGGGTATAGAATGAAATAAAACCTTCTTTTCTTCCTGCTTATTTTCTTACTTATTTTGTTTGTTCTTTATGAAATAGGTGCCCAAATACCATTTGATCATTGTGGGGATAAAAAAGGAGCAGTACCTACAGCTGAAAATAGTGTGGCTTAAGTAACTTGTCACAGAGCAACAATAATGTCTGTTCCTCAACGATGGTACTCAGTAGTATTCAGGACATGCTGCTGTATGTCCTTCAGGCTTCTTCGTCCTACTCTTAAGGTTGTGTAGATCTTTCCATCCTACACAAAGGAGCTCAACAGATACATTTCCTGATCCCGAATGAGTGCCTGGGTGGTTCAGTGCACTGTTCTGCAGGAGGTACAGTCTGTGCAGTAGTGAATAGGTGGCTCTCTCTGTTGTTACAAACCATGTGTGAATAAGGGTCATGTAGGGTTTATTAGAAGGATGCTAATTCTGGGTTTTTAATGCTTTTGAATAGCACAATATGAAATATACACAAATTGTCTTTAAAGCATGGTTTTCTGTTTAAGGTGTGTAGACAAGTACTTGTTTATACAGTTTGATTTGCAAATGTCTTCCTGTGAAAACAGTAACTTTCACTAGTCAGTTGTCTTTATTCATAAATATTCATAATTGGTATGACAGAAGGTTAGTCACTTTAATTTCTGGTTATTATTTTTAGGATGTGCAGTAAAGCTAAGAGGTAATGCTGTAGCTTTTTCAGTGGCAAAGTTTGTTTCTGTTTTTATGCTCAAGTTAGAGGAATCTTATTAAAAATTTTTAATAAGTCATTGGCTAGTTTAACAAAGACAATTTGAGATCATGAGAAGGGAATAGGTACTTGTGATAAATCTTTACTCTCTGGAATTCTTAGGGAGGTCTTTTTTCTAAACTCAGAAGTACTGAAAACCTCATTGAAAGCCCACCTGTCTGTTTTGTAAGAACAACAGAAATACATCAGGTTATGGTAGCACAGGATGAAAATTCCTTGTAGATACTATTTGACTCTTATTCGAGGTCAAACCACAGTATTTGTTGACTTTCCTACTTAGGCTTGATGCACTGAAAATCTGGGCTGTTAAACTTGGGAGTCATATGATTGTCTAAATCCTTACTTCTCATTCGCAATGTTCCAGAAAAACAAGGCAGAGGCAATTCAATCAGGCTTAACAGTCCTAGTGCTTTTAACCATTTCTGAATTTCTGTTAGGAGAAGTGTAGCTTCTGGGAAAACAATTAGATTTTAAAATTAGTTGGCACTATTAAGCACTTTTCATATGAAAACTGGCGAGTAACTGCAAATATTTATTGAACATGTATACCTAAGCCTTCTAAGGAGTTACAGCAATACAGTGAAGTGACTTCTTATAATTACCATAGGCTTGTAGTAACTCTTCTAGTAACTTAAATAATGTGTATCTTCATGTTTTGCCAGTCATGCATTTAAATTTGCAAGTTTGTTACAGAGAGAAAACTATACCTTATTTTATGGCAATTAGTATATCAATTTACTTCACGTTCTCAAAGTGCTTATTAATTTTAGCTCAAAATAGATCAAATGTACCACATGTGACTGCTGTATCATAATACTACTTATCTATTTTTAAATCTAAATGGACTCTGGGAAAGTACTCTGCAAACTTCTGGCTTCTGTTGCAGAGCAGTTTCTGAGTTCCCATTAGTTTCTGAGTAAGGTGCCTCCTAATGGGGTCCTGTAGTAGCCATTGGTCCTTCTGGCCATGTTTCAAGCTTTAGTGTATGTTAAAAAAAAACAAACCCTGAAATAAAACTCAGGTGAGTTGTGTAAATCCCTTTTGAAAATTAGCAGGGTAGGGAAACTTCTTCTCTTCATTTCAGTCCTGAAAATGTTCAGCTATTGTGAAGGAAAATGAGATGCATGCTGGAAGTTGAGCTCAGGTTCATATGGTGTTCTGTTTTGTAAATGTTTTCTCTGTGAGCTTACTAATGCTATTTTCTTTTCCATCAGCAGTGATGGGCCAGACCTCTTTTTACTTAGGAATACTTTGCCTATGTTATTTATGCTCTTGGGGCTTGCATTGTACAACAGATAAGTATATTTAATAATATTAGAGAATAAAATGAATTGTTTGAGATAGGAAAGGCACCTTCACTAATACTTACTCCATAATTTACCCTCAGACCCTTCAGATGTAGAGCCCTCATCCTGTCCTTCCTTAGCTGAGGTTGGTGTTACCTCTGCCTTGTGGCAGCTCCCTGGTGCAGTCTCACATCAGGACTCCATTCCTTGTCCCTTAGCCCTTCCTCTGCTGTGTCTTTCCTTTCCTCCCCCCAGTTCTATTACGAAATTTTCATTTTTGACTCAGTGTTGGTGACATTATGGTGTATTTTAATATTATGTTCCCTGTGATTGTGTCATAGTTGTTCCTGAAGTGGACACTTAATGGCAGAGAACAGGAAAACATTTTAATGTTCGGATATGTTTTAATGGCTCAGTAATTACTTGCAAGTGAAGAAACAAGCCCAGTTTCCTTTATCTTTCCTATTTCAGCCTGTTGTATCAATGATTAATCTCAAAGTTGCTGGTATAAATATTACTATATCTTTAAAAGATCTGTTTCTTTCAACATGTTTTTGTAGGAGGCCCTAATTTGGCCCTAGTTTATTCGATTTAGGACAAAAATCAGACCTTATTAAGTGTGTCCTTTTTTTCTGTGTACTTTTAATTCTCTTATCTGTAATGTCAGCCAGTTTAAATTCTTTACTGTCAGAAGTCTGATGTTAATCCATCTTGTCTGATGGAAAAAAATTAACAGCAACGTTTGAACCTGAGGATGCTGATTTAAGCATATGAAATACCAAAATACAGCTTTATTTTTAAATTAATTGAAAACTGGTCAATTTTATTTGAATTTGTTTTCTTTTGTATGGCTTAGTTTTCTTTTATATTTCAGGCTACCAATTATTTTTAGACTACATAAGTTAATGAGAACAGATGGAATGTATGATTAGAAATTTTGGCACATCGAGCAGTCAGGCTGAACTGAAAAATACTTGGATGTATAATATGTGAGACAAAATTATATCAGAGGGATTTTTGCAAATCCAGGGGTGCAAAAGCATGCTTTGAAGAAAGGCAGAGAGAACGTCTGAGCTGGGCCCTCACTGCACACTGTACAGGATGTGAGTAAGTGGCTTATTGTCTCCCAGGGGGCTGCATCCAGTTGTGTGTCTGTACAGCTGTATCTCTAGAGTGAATTCACTCCTTTAAGAGAGTGAAACAAATCATAAAAACTGACCAAATGAGAGGAAGGAGAAGAGAGATTCTACTTTTCAAAAACACTGCGTAACATACATTCATATGATGGTGTTCATTAATGTGATCAGAATTAAAATGTTTACCAAGAGACATGAATTGCGTTTTTTAGTAGTACTGAGAAGATTTTGTAGAAAAGGAGAAGGGTTAAAGGTTCATGCTAAGTTTGTTGCCTTGCCACTTTCATATTTATTCTAGGTGACTGCCAGCATTTTGTTATCAGGCTTGTTACTTACAGGTTTTTGGAGTTCTACTGGAAGTATTCCTTCCTTATCTGTACTCCTTGCTTTAAGTTGAACAAAATTTATATCCAGGATATCAACCTTTCTTTTCTTTTTCTCAGAGTGAGTATATACGTACCCACTTTTCCTTAGAGTGAGGAAGGAAGATAAACTTGTGTTTCAACATGAATGTTTACGAGATTGCAGGTTTTCCAGCAATACCTAAAGCTTTGATCTTCTAGCTGGAGCTGTTGTAATTAAGGAGTAAGAGAAACTGATTTTAGGTTGGATTTATAAATCTTTTCTATGTAGGCTGTGCAGAGTGTTAGGAAGGAACTCAATAAGCTACATCCGAGTGAATGTGTGTGAAGGAAGCGTAAGAGGGGTAAACTCATTTGGGATCCTGTATTCGCTTTTGGACAAATTGGACAATTTGCCAAGTCTTTGTTGTTAATTCTGTGAAATAATAGGTTGAGGAACTGTATGCAGTTTTAAATGCTATAGTCTTGGTAGAGGGTGGTGATGAACATTAATGAGGTGCTTTTAATAAAGGTTGTTCTTGAATCTGTACTAGTAGTCTAGCTTTTCAATTACGAGAAAATGCTGCTCTTGTCCTAGAGTTGATGAGTTGGGTTATCCTGCAAACAGCAAGGAGATAAGATCCCTTCAGAGCTTGACATCTGTGTGGCATATTTTTGCTGGGCTTAAAATACTGTTCTCCATAGGGGCTGGTGTTGCACACAGACTCCTCCAGTTGCTGAGGATGTAATACACAGTTACTGAAGCTGTCATCATTAATTGAGTATGGATTACTGTTGTATTTAATCTCCTCTTAATTAGTCCATGGGCAGAGGTCTTAACAAACACATACTTGAAGATAATAAGGGGAGTACAGAGATGTAGTTAACCCAGTAACCGTGATAAGCAAGTCTTCAAAAAGGACAAAAAGCGAGCAGGGTATAAACTGTTGGCAAAATCCAGATGAGTAATGAATCTTCTAGCACTGATTTTGTTTTAGCTAAAGAAAGAACAGCAAACTGAGTTAGTTTAAATAATTTCTTTCATGATCATCTCCTGCCTATTTCCTCCTTTCTCTCCTACCCATCTTTCCATATATGCATTAGCCCTATGATGTCTTTACCACTTTGATAGGTTCCAAATTGGATCATTAAGGACTAAAAAGTAATATTTTGAAGTGTTTTCCGGGGCCTGTCTGTTCGTTCTGGTTTACTTTGGTGGATATAGTAGGGTTGCACAGATTTAAGGTAAGCCTGAGAAGATAATTCAAGTGTAGATTTCATACTGAGTAGAACATGGAATCACATTCAACATGGAATCCCAAAAGCCATTCATCTTTAAACCTTGGCCATGTTTGACATCCGGAATGTCCAACAAACCCTCCAGGAACCAGATAAAGCTGCATTATTCAGCATATTATCTTTGTTAGCCTTGCACAGCTCCTCAGAAAATTTAGGTATTGGCTGTGTTTTCAAAAATTACAGTGATACTTCATCTGCCTTATTTGGCTTATAAATCATTTGGTTTTTTTCTTCTGAAATTACCAACTTTGCAGAGGCACAGGAATGGAAATGTCAAAGTAGGTTACCTCATAATACACAAGCAGTCATTTTCTCTTCAGATAAATATTCATTTAGGCTTTCATTTCTGCATAATTTAAATATTGTGCTTTTTTTATCGTATCAGAAGGATGAGGACAGGGCTCAGTTATTGCAATTATGAAGTTCATTATTTTGATATTTCACTTAAATGGGATGCCATGTGTTTCCTTCCACCCACCCACCCAAGAGAGGAAGAAGGTGGATCTTATAGTGGAAATAAGTGTAGAAAAAATTGCCCAATGTATTGCAACTGGTACCTCATTTTGGCAGCTTTCTTGGGTAGAGTTTAAGTTGAGAGGAATTGGAAGAAAACCAGAACCTTCCCACATGCCATGTGACTACCAGAAATAACAGCTCTGTATTGAGCTTGTTAGGAAGAGTTATGAGCGTCTGAGACTGGCTCAGAGTGAAACATGTTTGTTCTTCCAGGAGGAAGAAATTAAGCCTCTGCCTGGTTACCAACTTTCAAGCATTTTTCTCAAAATGATTCAAGTAAACTAGGATAACAAACTCAGGCTATAGCATGTCTTCCAGCTCTGCTAAATTAGGGGGATTTTTACTTTCAGAAATTAGAAGGGCCTGTATAATGCTGTCATGAGACAGACTTCACCTATTCAAAGTAGGAATATTCAAAACTTTCTTTACTTTGGAGTATTCATCATTAGGATGACCTATTCTATGATGTGACCACTCCAAGGATAACATTCCCAGTTATTAGCAGGAACCCCTTAAATGGTAAAGCCTGTGTAGGCAAATTGTCTATTTTCCCTGTGAGAATCTGCAGGGGATGTGTGCACTGAAACACACAGTGTATAGAAAAGTCTGTGTCTTTGTTCAGAAGTATGTGGGGTTGATTGTCTGTGCTTTGAGGTGTCTGCTGTGACAAGATGCTTTTAGTGGCAATTCACAGTATGGAATAGTGATTTTTCAGAATGCATTTTTAATTATTCTTTGCTCCTGTTTCTCTTTAGAGAAAACTAAAGGTAAACACAATTAATAGATGTTCCTATATCTAATTAAAAAAAAAAAAAAGATTTACTGTGAACTTGTCAGTTAAAACTATATTACATTTGATTTAAAATTATTTCTTAATTTTATTATTATTGTTGTGTTTATTTTTTTCTGAAATCTAATCTATTACAGCTAGTCAGCACAATGAAAACTTTGTTATTAGAAACTTGGGTTTTAAACAAAATGCAGAATTATCAAACTTCTCAGAATAAAGATGCTGTGCATTATCAAGAACTGATTTTGCACTAAAAATAAACAAAAATTTTATGTTCAGCACAGCTTCTAACTTATTCTCTGTAAGCTGGTGAAGGAATCACTAGTTTCTTTTGATCTTACGAAAAAAAATCTTTGATCATTTGCTTTGAAAGTGAAAATACAATTGAAAGGTTAAGGCTGCTTGAGGATACAGTATTAAGGAATTATATCCTTGCTAACCTTCATACTGCATGTGCAGCTGACATGCCATGTGAATTGTTTGACTTTTTTCATAGAATTATAAGTAATGGTGCATTTGATCCATAAAAAAGAAGAAAAGAAACAGTAATAATTTCATCTTGTAGGGTTTCTGTCCTGTAAAGGGCTTTCTGCTTGCCTGTGCTTTTAAACAAATAGAAAAATAAATTTGTAGTCATGTATTTCTCTCATTCTTAGTAAGAGTGAAAAATAGATCTTCTGACCATTCTACCTGCCCAAGCTTTATTTGTTTTGGCCTTTATTGTGAAGTAACACTTGGGAATGCCAGAGGATGCTGTGGACTGAGAAGTAAATGTCTGGTGCTTACTGATAGCTGGAAAACATATTTCATAAATAGCAAAAGGCAAATGTTTCTTTTTAAGCTTGGGGGTTTTTTAAGGTGGTAGGTTGTTTCTGTTCTATCCAAATGTAAATAGTATTTAAGAATATATTCAGACTGCTAGTACATAAATACACCTTGTGTGAAAAAAACTGGATATAATTTATAAATTAAAACCCATCACAGATAGGGAGAAAAAAGGTAGGAACCCTGCACTTTGGTGCTGCCTCACTAAGAAAAATAGCCAGTAATTAGAATGTTGTTCTGAAAATTATTTCCCCTCTAAAAAATCTGATATATTTAGTTGTGTTTATACAACACATTACACATGAATTACTGAGTACTTTTAAAATTACTGTTCAGTATTACAGTTCTTGTACCTCACACTTTGTTTGGTCTTAAACCAGCAGGTGGCATTTGTTATTCCATTTAAGCGCAGACTAACATAAATTTTGTAAATGCAGTGTAATTAACATCACTATATAATAAGACAAGAGGCTGAGCTGTACTTCTGAATTCATGAAGGTTCCCGTAAATAAGAAAGGGCTTACTTAGCCCATTGTGTATTAGGAGCACATAACAAACTATGAAATACCCTCTTGCACATTCTGCAGCCTCTTGACTTGTGGCCAGCAGCATCCTCTCTACTTCTCAGGGATTTAATGGCAGTTTTTAACTCTAGCTGCTGTGGGGGACAGTGCTTCAGTCATTCCACTGTTCTGTAGAACATCTGAAGCTGAGCAGGCTGGTAGGAGTGGAGGGATCAGGATGCTTTCTAGGACAGGCTGTAGTCTCCAGGTACTGGAATGCAGGGTCTATGTAGTGGCATGTACATTTCTACACACATGGCCAACTGTTTTGTACTTCAGACCATACTCTATGAAAGCACTTCTGAATTCTAATTTGTAGTCTATACTCTTTCATTCTATTCTATAGTCTATTCTATTTCATTCATCCCTTCCAATGGAGTTACTTTGGGTTTGCCTTCTTTTTTCCTTGGATATTTTTCTCATTGAACCTAAGTGTCATATAATAATAACACTCCAATTTTAGATGAAAACAAAAGTATGAATTTAAAATATGTAGCTCTAGGTGGAGTCAGTTGTTTTTATTCATTTTGTCCTCTAGGAAATGTGCTGGTGATTTAGAATGCAGATAGGCTTCCTGAAAAAGGTATTAAAATGGCTCTCCTAGTATTTAGCATTCTGGCTTTTTACTATACAGTACATATCTGACAGCAGAATGTAGCTGCTAATACAATGAATAATTTGTGCCTACAAAATCTTACTTTAGGTAAATGTTTTACTGCTGTCCCTTCTCTTGCTTCTCCCCATTATCCCCACATCAAAAATTATCTGTAAGTGTGACTCCAGATCTCTGAGTTAGTAATAATTGGTTGTATGAGGCACTCTGACACATAATGCTTAGTGTGTCATGGACAGGGGCTTTCAAACCTATGTGTTCCTCATTTAGGGCAGTTCTTTCTGGTAGCTGAGTGGCTAAACCAAACCTGCAGATTCAAGAAAAAGAGCTCCTCTACCTAAAGCTTCCTTGTAGCCAAGATCCTCTCCACAGCAGCTGCTCACCTGCCAGGAGCCTTTACAGTTTCTGTCTTCAGCATCCCGGTTCTGCTGGGAGAACAGCCCAGATCTGAAGCAGGGAGGCACTGAGAGATGTCCATATGCTATTCACAGACTTAATCTTACTCATTTTAGATCAATAACCCATTAATGCTCATTGTTAATCAAGAGTAGTAATAAGTTTCATGTAAATTAAATGGACCAAAACCTTTGTCTGCTGTTGGATTTTTCAGAGAGATAGAGATGCTGAGGTCAGATGCTAAATTGCTTCAAAATTTAACCTTCGATTTCAATCCAAGTCCATATATTTACATGTTTTTTCTAGATCTCATTGGTTCAAAAGCAAAAAGATGTTACTTATTCTTGGTAGACTACTATTTTATGTAGTTACAACATAACCCACTTACATAGGTACTTTCTCTTTTGGTGAAAAGTAACAAGTTTTGTCCAAAACATTTGGTTGTGTGTCAAACTACGTTACATTGTGCTAGAAAGTACCTATGGAGGGTTATTTGAGTAGCTTGTGATGTGGAAAGGCCATGGACCAAGCAGACTTCACAAGTACTTTCAGATTTCTTGTACTTATGTGAAAGCAGCAGATTTAAAGATGGTTTTTGGTTAACTTTTGTTTTATTATGGAGCAATTGTGTAATTTTTATTCGCATTCTGAAAACATCCATCTTGTGCTGTGTACTGTCATGTTGGCAACCACCAGTGAGTACAGCACCTTGATGGAGACTGAGAAACGCACAGAGGAAGGTGATGTACTAGGAGAGAAATCCAGTTCTCTTTGAGTTGGACAGTTTTGTGGAAGGTTTGGCTTTTGTAATGAGAGGCTTCTCTGTCCTCTTCTTTTCTTCACTAGATTTGGGACTGTAACTTGAAGGTATTTGATTTCAAAAAGACCAGATTATACATTGGTAGAAATGAGGAAACTTGATCTGCTGCCATGGTATGTGTCCAGGGAAAATCACGCTATCTTGGATGATAACTTTGTCAAATTTTGACAAGAAAAGTGATGGGAAGGGTGAGAGCTTGTAGCTTGCATATGAAGAATCAGATGCTGAATTTGATGGTGTTTTGGTTCCCCCCCCCCCCCCCCCCNGTTGACACGTAAACGATGCTGTTGGGCCATGCAAGCTGAAGGTATTAGATGTGTGCTGCAGTGAAACTGGTGTACAGTAGATGCCAGCAGAGGCCTACCGAGTCAAAATAGAAATCTGACCGGCGTTTCCATAGCAACAACTTCCTCCTGGCAGTGCTATTTATAGCAGTGCTGCAGTCCCAGCCTCGGCACAGCCCGCCGAGGGACTCTCCGGGAAGGGTTAACCTTGGGAGGGAGAACGGGGGCGTGAAGGTGCGCCAAGGCAGGATGGGTTTGCTTGCTTGTATGTGATTAAACAATGAAGGAACCGCTTGTGCTTATTTTCTTTACGTTCGTTTTGAAAAAGCTTTGTTTCAAAATGGAGAGCCATTAAATCTGTAAGCTGTGAGCAAATACTGCTCCTCCCTCCGTGTGTTGAAGGAGAAATGCAACCTAGTGGCATAGTGCTGGATAGATAGTGAAAATCAAAACACATCTGCTTTTTCAGGAGCCTTTTTCTGCCTCTATTTCTACCCAGAATTCCTTCTGAAATGTGCATGCCTGGCAAGACTCAAAATGGCTTGTGTTCAATTACATAATTTCTGATGAAAATGGGGGGGGTGGGGGTTAACTTACAAAATGGCTATCTGTGGACTTTGTTTTACATCCTTTTCACTTAAAATTTGTATAACAACCAGAAAAATACCACACATAGAGCTTCAGCCTTATAGCAAAGACACTCTAGGTTCTTTAGTATATATTGTGTAACAAATTTGAGAGTCATTAAATGCTTACAATCTTCTGTATTTTCTAAATCAAAATTAGACAGTTACATTGTTTTCATGAATTGTGTTTTCAACTTTAAAATACTTCATTGGTCAATAAGATACCTGCCAAATCCAGCAGGATCCCCAAGCTCTTACAAATGGAGGTTCCCTCACTAACACTTTCTATCAAATAATTGCTCAGTCCCTTTGTAATAAATAATAAATACTAAAATTGTATTTTCATCTTACTTGAAATAACTGATGCATAAAGGAAAAGATGTGTTTCAGCAAGCCATCAATTTTTCAAGCAAATACATAAACTTTCTTTAACCTCTAGGAAAAAAACCCTTCTTTATTATTCATTTATAAGGTTCCTCTAAGTTATTTTCCATAGATTACAAACAAATATGCAGAAAATGTCACAGGATGTCTTTTTTAATGCAGATAAAGGCCTCCTGTGAAAATAAGAAAAATTTAAATTTAGTATTATCTTTAATATTTAAAAAAAGGAGACAGAAAATAATATTTTTATTTAGAGGAATAAACACAAAACTAGGAGAATACTAAGCTTCAAGATTTGGAATTGAAACCTAAATTTTAGTTAGCTGTAGGTGGTCTGAAATTTGTTTGTATCTTAAATCCATTTTTCAAGATTCTGTCATGGAATACAGTTAATTGTCTTAAAACTCCAGTTCTTGATTGCAACATACTCAAGGTATTCAAGGTATTAACCTTCATTAAACACTAAGGAATGGCATTACTTGTACAGTCCTGCTTTGCTTAACTATAGAAAAATGCACAGATTATCATTTAAAAATATTTCAAGTGTTTTCCAAGTAAAGTTACGACATATGGTAACATGCTGTTACTCAACCATCTGGGTCCTTTGAGGAGAGGAGTGTGCTCTCTTTCTTAATCCTTCATTTTTAAGGCTTGACTGGTAGGGCAGAATTGCTTCTTAGAAATTGAGAAATGTTGTTTCAGCAGGGATTATTAAAAATAAGTTGTCTACATGGCTGCATTATTCCTGATTCTTTTTCAACAAGGAGCTGGAAGGTCTGTGGCTGGGTTATGGTGCTGGTGTTGCCTGTTACCGGTTACCCACCCCTGGGGAATGTGCACAAATTGTGGATTGACCACAGGGAAAGTATGAATGGCTTTGTTTCTTTGATCAGCTTGGAGGACCACAGTGCTAGCCCTTGTCTGTGGCTGTCATCAGTATGATGCTTTTTATTAAACTGGGGGAGAGTGCCTTAAAAGTTTTTACCGAAATGATATTTGTCAAAATACCGGAACTTGCACATGCAACATTTGAATTCATAGCTGAATCTTTTAACCACAGCTCTTGAGGCTGTTAGTGTGTTTTAAAATATTGCCAAGATTTAGTGGCTAGAATATAGCAAAAATAAAACTTCTGCTTAAACGAAATCCTCAGCATTTTCAGTGTTGACTTTGGCTGCAAGTTGGAACTTCATTATCTCTTGTAGAACAGACATTTTAGATTGTTTTGGACTCTGTTCTTCATATATAACCTATAAAGTACTTAGTATGGACACATTCATTGGAAGACCAGAGTGTCAATGAGATGAAAGATTAAGTAAAAGGAAATAGGAAGTTCCACCTTTACAAATCATGCATGAAGACATTGAAGGCCATGTGGGATGTGGGTTTAACATAAAATCAGTGTATTGTCATTGGGCAGTGCCAAAAACTTCCTAGATTAGGAAAGTGTATTGCTATCTGTAAGAGTATGACCAGCACTGTCTTTTCATGTTTTACATGTGCAGAATTTCAGTAACTGTGTTTGCTGGCAGCAGTTTGTAAAATTCTGGCAAATTCAGGCTTTCTCTTAGGACCTCTTCTAACAATTGCTTTTTGATAACCTGTTTTCACTTAAATCAGTTCACTTCTGTAATCTCAGAAGACAGATATTTCTGATTCCTGTTTTTGGTAGCTAATTCGAGTGTCCAGGTTAGTCATTTGGGTGCATTCAGAGCTCTGAATTTTGCTGGGCACATTTGCTCTGTGGCAGCTTCCACATCTCTCCATGGATTCTGAATGGCTGGCAGACTCTAGCTTATGTAATGTGAAACAGTGTGAGTTTTGTAATTTAGATCAGGGAAACAAAATGATTTAGTTGAAGACCTGTGCTAAAGTTGATAGTAGTGTAAAGGCTCAGTACCATGAGAGAGGAGAGGGACAAGATAAGCACACCATCCTACCAGGTGGCTTTGTTTATTGGAGAAAACAGACAAGATTAGCAAGAATATTGGTCTCTTGGAAGGATTCTGTGAATTTCCCAAGATTTGCTGTGAGCTACAGGGAGAGCACAACTGTATAATTCCAGAGGGGCCCTCTGGGCCTCTTCAGCCCTCTAAAGTTCACCAGGCAGGGAAATAAGTATCTTGATACTGTCTAAGAACTTTTTATGTTGCTGTATGGAAGGTGCATAGCATTACTCTTCTATAAAATATTTGGTTATAAAAGGCATATAATATATCTTCTCTGCTTATTTGTGAGCCCTGATAAGGCAAACAGATCCTCATGGTCTTCACTGGCTCTTGTTTGTGGCAGCAGAGCCTTGAACCAATGGGATGTTATGGATGTCATAATTGATCTTGGAATAGGCAGGAAGGCTGGAAGGCATAAGGTGGCACACACAATAAACTGGCCTTCAGGAAAGGTTGCAGCACCAGACTCTGTCAGGAGAACAGACTGGTCACCATCAAGACTCCTGGTGCTGCTTATCCGGATTTGCAAATGTCTGTATAGAATGTAAGCATTCAGAACTAGTTCCAAATTTTGAGCAAGTGCTGGAGAAAGAAGCCTAAAAGCAAAGGGCATTCCTGTGCTTTGCATGGAGTCTGTGTGTCAGTGTAACCTGTGGTGTTGGGCAGGGCCGATCACAAGTGTGGCAGTGTCCCTGCGGAACCAAATCTGTAAGGTCTGTCTGTCAGCGTTATTATCGTTTTATCATTGTCATGGGCAGTTTGTAATCTGGAGGGTTTTTTTCTGAGACACAGGGTTGTTATGAAATGGTTATATAATGTCCAAGGGTGGGTATCTGCTGACATTTGAAAACTATGCAGTGAGAAGTATGGTGGTGAAAAATGAGAGGTATGTCTTTAACACATGTTGACTGTAAGGCAGGAGACAGATTGTGGAAAAGTTATTTCAATCTTTCTTAAGAATAGCCTAAATTTTTAAGAAGCCACATCATAGATGTGCAGAGAATATACTGGAAAGCCTCCCTAACGCATTTATTTCCATTTTCACAAAAATGAATATTTAGTATTGCCCATTGTAAGCACACAAAATTACATACTTTGCACACTAATGTTAAATACAACTTTCAGTTTATCTTCCTTATGTTTTGCTTTCTATAGTCCACAGTTGAAAATACTCAAAAGTACTTAAAATATTGAAAGCATGAAAATACCGAAGTATTGAAAGTACTCTTTCTTGTGAAAGAATATTTTATTCCCCAAAAAGTTGAATGTGAGTAAGTAGAACCCAGTTTGAAAAGTATAATGTAGTTGTATTTAGATATGTGATAGAATTCATAATACTTCAGAGTGATTTGCCTCAGAGAAAGAAATAAATACCGTTTTCCCACCCCCATGGTAAAATAAGCTTATTCAGTAGTGATTGCAAGTAACTTCTTTGCTTCTTTTCTTTAGTTGAAAGCGTGAGATTACTGATAATTAGATTCTAGCAGGTTATGTTTATTATGATGATGTAATACTCCATCTTAATAACAAGGGAGGAATTGCAGAATAGGTCACTTTTGGTTTTTTTCATACATGGTTGTGGTAAATTTAAAAAAAAATACATATCTGCCTTCTGATCTTCACTTCTGAACAAGTTGTTTATAGTATTCTACTATAAAAATTTATATTTTAAGTATAAAATATAATGCATTAAAAAGCTATGGGAACACATGCTAGAGAAATTCCTACTTTTTTGTTGTTTTGGGGGTTTTTTTAAAAAAAGCAGAACACTTTTCTTGCATGAAAAGAAACTTTTCGCAGTACAAACCAGTACATCACGGAGCTCTTAACAGGAAGTAGAAGAGAGCAGTGGTTAGCAAACACTGCGGCAGGAAGCCTGACAC
Organism: Serilophus lunatus; assembly: GCA_013399895.1. Taxonomy (NCBI): domain Eukaryota; kingdom Metazoa; phylum Chordata; class Aves; order Passeriformes; family Eurylaimidae; genus Serilophus; species Serilophus lunatus. The sequence continues at coordinate 4,192,693 of VXBA01004302.1, forward strand.
ATGCACAGCTCTTGGTGGTGCTGGGTTGTCGAGCTCTCTGTAGATGTTTTCTCTTTTGCCTTTGTAAAAGCCCCTGGTATGTGCAGATGGCAGCGCCCTGCCACCAGTGCACGGGAGCCACAGCCCTGCAGAGGCTGGAAGGGTTCGCTAATCGCCTCTTCCACAGGCACGCCAAGAATGGGGCACAGGAGCAGAAGGTGACTCAGGAAAATGAGAGCCAACATTGCTCTGAATTCACTGCCCGGTGGGATGAATCAAGTAAGTAGGGTTTTATTTGTTTTATCAGTGTTTGTAGTTCAGTTTGCCCGGTAAGTGAAGAACTTGTGTGTTTGTAATCAAGTACAAACTTCGATGAGTTCAATGGCAATATTACAACTCGTTACCTAAAGGTACTAATGTGAAGAACAGCATATTGCTTCAGACAAGGGGAGATGGGGACTAGCTCATGGACTTGTGGCTGGCAGGAGTTTTTATCCTGTATTCCTTCTTTTCTTTCAAAGCACAGTTGACTTGTTTTAGCAAGCCCCCGCCCCAGTTCTTACTTCTAAAGTACTTCCTTTATTTTCAAATTAAATCAGCAAGTTCAGCAGAAATAGAAAACTCTGAAGTCTAATGTTTAAACTTTGGAATAGGCAGGCATTGCTGCACAGATTAAACTTCTAATTATAGGGGTTTTCATCATTCGTAGTTTTATTTTAAGGGATATATACATTAGAAATGCTCTATAAAAGTGGTAAACAATATGAAGTTGTGCTTGATTTTTGACTATTACATATTAACTTAATGTGGGAATGCTGTTTGTCATTAACTTCATTTAGTGAACAGTTTACAGTATTTTTATGGTTTAAGAGGTTTTATGGATGTATCTTTGGAAATTCAAGATTTCAGAAAATTCACAATCTAAATAAATTGATATTGTGAATTTTTTTCCTTTTATTTTTAATTTTAAAGCCCTGAAGTATTTTGCAAAGCAATTCTTGTCTCTGGTTAAATACACGTTTTTAAATGTTACAATATGGTAATTTATGGTAATTTTGTTCCAAATTTCAGATTCATTGATGGATTTGAGATAGCACAATTATTTCAGTTGGAGATAGGCCGTGTTGGAAATGCTTAGCATCACAGTGTTACCATGAAGAAAATCAGTGTTGATACATTATATGAGTAGAGAATGAATATGTTTTCAGAGGATAAGCAGTAAACATGGAAACAAAAAGGTGTTGATGCATTGACCTAAAATAGAATAAATCTAGGTCTCCCAAATGAGATGGGAAAGAATTGACTCGTTTTGTTGGGAAGATAAATGATGAAAGTGCATAAATTCTGAGCTTCCACTTCTCCAAAATATTTTCAGCTTGGTAAAAATAGGCACATACTTTTGTTTATGTAGAAGCTCTTTTTTATGTAAATAGCTATTTGAAAAAATAACACTGAAGCATTTTTTGTTTATGTAACATGAAGAAAAAAGTGGTAATGACCTACTGACACCTACAAATTGTGACCTGTTTGTGTACAAGTCTTTTCCCCTCTCTATTTAAGGCAATCTTCCTCATGTGACTTGTTTGATGAGGAAATGGACTGTCGTGTCTCCTGATAAACGTGATGAAAATGGCTGTTCTGTGAATGCTATTTTAAGTTGTAATTAAGCAGAGTGGTTGCTTGCAGTTTTCTGACTGAAGTTGCTGAGCTGGTAGCTGAATGGTGGGTGTCTTTGTAGCTTTGGTTTTGGGGTGAAATTTTGAATCTTTATCCCAAAACTTAACTTTCAATTTGTAGATTATTTTTTTCAATAATAATTTAAATTAACGTCGGTGCCCATGAATGACCAAAGTCCACATTTAGCTGGAGTGATAGAGAAGATAAGGATCACAGATAAGGACTACTATTTCTGTCTATTCCTGACTCCCAGCTACATCTTCAGAAAAATATATCATCTGTGAAAATTCTTTGTGAAACATTAAGGAGAAAAAAGGTGTTGGAGTTTTTTTGCTTGATTTGGTTTTTCTGCCTATGGGCAGTTTTGGTTGGTTGTTTGAGGGTTTTTTTTAATACCCTAGAGTTCAGTGTGCTAGAATTGTTTAATGTCACTGCATTTGGGTTGTAGATTAATTTCTCTGAAAGTTTAATGAATAAGCAGTGTTTTAGAAACATGCTGGTGTTTGACTTGCAGGGGTATTTGAATATTATTAACTATTCTACTTGTGTCACTGCAACTTAGAAACATTAAAGTTTTAGGTGAACCTACATGGCAGACAGTGTGAATTCCTCTTGAAGTTCAAGGCAAAAGCATTCTAATTCCTGAAAAAAGTTTGGAAAGTGGCTTCTCAAAATTTTTGTTGTTTTAAGCTTCAGGTAGAATCCCTTTATAAAGGAAGTTACCATACCTTCTGCTGTAATGAAACACAGTTACAGGTCTGTTTCTGTGTGTGTTCTCCTACAAGGAATTTCTGCTGAAGCTCTGGATTTGCTGAAGGGAAGGAGCTGCTGCTTGTTGGGTGTGCTTTGTGTTGTCAGTCGTTTAGTGTTGTGGATTTTATTTAAATTGCCTTGTGGTCTGTGGCCTTAGGGGTTTTTCAGAGGTTGATTTTGAAATTTAACATCAGTACTTTGTTATTTTGATATATAAAGTGTACAGTTTCTCCAGCACGCCTTGGATTCTTGGTTTGCTGCATGAAATGAATGTGTTTTGTAAAATCCTCAGAAGTCCAGTAGGGCAGAGGTGACTCAGGGCAGCACAGGCCTTGGAATGTGTTGTACAAAGCTGACTGAGCACACGTGTGACTGCACAGCCTGGACTGGTATCCAGGTCAGTTGTGCTGCACAGCCCAGGGGTGACAGGGACATGATGGCAGCCATCAGAACAGTGCATTTTATTCTTTGTTTAGATGTCTTGACTGTGACCACTTGCAACTATATGGAACCTGCATTTTGTTTTTTGTTTTCTCAGTTGCTTGTTGCTCTTTGAGAGATTGAAATAGAAAAGGAGAAAGGGGCTGCTTGGTTTTGAACATAGAGACAGCAAGAACAGCGTGAATCTTTTATTCTTGAACCAATGCAATTACTTTCCAAATTTGCATAAGAGAACACATTAACAACTTGGATAACTAAAATGGTCAGGAGAGTCACCACTAGTGACTGTCATCTTCATAGTCTCTAAATTGAAAATGGATGTGTGAAAAACAGTCAAAGGAATATTATGTGGTCTCTGATTCAAAATAAAATCAGTATACTTCCAGATACTGTGGAATGATTTATAAAGATTTAGCTGAATAATTACTGAATAGTGTGTGTGTGTAGAGAGAAAAATGTATGTGAAATATGAAATAATGTACAGAGCATACTGTATGAATTGCTTAAAGCTTTAGGATAACTACTAGTTGGGTACCAGTCAACAGATAATTCTGGTCTAAGGTTGCCATGGAAACAACCAGTGCTTGATATAATTGAGAACATCTTAAACCCTCCTGGTGTTTGCATGCTTTTTTTCCCCTGCCATTTTGAGTTGCTTTAGACATGAATAGGTAGCATTGGTCTGAACAGTAGTGGTTAATGAGCAAAACCAAATACCCGTGTCCTGAATATTGATTTCGATATTCTACTGGTATCTTGTGCTTCGTGGTTTTTTTGCATCACAAGGAGCTCATAAGGAAGAGCAGCTCTCTGGATTCTGTGTGCTCTCTCTTTCCAGTTAGTATATAAGTGTATTTAGAGATTGAAGCACTGATTTGGTATAGATTAATATACTTCATCAACTGTTGGATTTATATTAGGAGCAATATGTTTCTGACAACTAGCTCTTCAGCATGAATGGTAAGTCTTTTCTATTCCCTTTGACACTATTTTTTTTGTTCTGTCTTCACAATCAGGAAAAATCTACCAGGTTTCCCTTTCTTGTCTGCATAGCTGCATCGACTGCTGATTTCTTTGTTTTTGTAATCGACTCACTGTGGGTTTCTATTTAAAATTGCTAATCTTAAATATTAGCAGGTTTTTATTAAATGATTTGCATAACTGGTATTTTGTGTTTGAGATGTGATTTTAAAGCTTTCTTTTAGAAATAACTGTTACAAATCATTAAGGCGTAGAATCTGATTTGGAAAATTTTATAATTGAATATATACATCAGTTCACCGAATATTCTGTGCCACTCTTAATAGATTATTTTATATGAATTGATATAAATCAGAGAGGCCTTCTGAAATTATTGTAAGCGTTACCTAAATATTCCAAACAGGCTTTTGATGTTTTTCATCTGAACCAGCTTATTCTTCTATGATTTTTAGGCTTCTAAATGCTGGGATAGCAGAACAGTTGGGGTCATTCATGGAAGTAGGGGAGGGGATTTTCATTTGAAATGAGATACTATAATAAATCAAGTAAACTTATCAGGCAGGTATTTACTTTCCAAAACCACTGTGGCTGCTTATTATAATGTACTTTGAATACAATGGAATTACAAAGTACTATATTCTTACTTGGAATATTATTGAAAGTTGGTGTTAAATATATAAATTCTGTACATTTGTCTCCTTAGAAAAAGATACCTTTTGAAAATTGTTTGCAAAAAGCCCAAATATGTTGGTTTCCGAAATGATGCCTTTTTGTCTCAAACAGATAGTTGAGAGCTTTGGAAAATGACGTGAGGCAAGGATTTCTTGAAAAGAAAGAACAGTTCATCATGTATATGGGATTTGTGTGTGTGTCTGTGTGGTTTTGCTTTATCCTACCAATTTAAAGGACCATTTTTACAAAGGTTTCATTTGTGGACATGGCATGAGATAAAGAGTGGGAGGAGTTATCCCACTGCCTTATCTAATATCAGCTTGTCTATACTTATCTCATACAAATGTGTTGAGGTCATCTTCCCTAGAATGGAAAGCGTGGCTGTCTTTTCCTTGGTGTACAAAGTAAAAATACAAATGTCAATATTGAGACGGTCTTTGAGTACTTTGTACAAACACGATGGAGATTTATGGTACAGCTTCCTTCACGGCTTTTTAAGTAAACCTAAATGCAGGCTGTCCCTGGCAGTGGTGTCCCAGGCTCTGGTGTGTGCCCCCCACATCTCTGCAGGGATGCTGGTGGGAGAGAGCCCAGCGGGGAGCTGATGGGGAGTTGGTGTGGCCACCCAGGTGCACAGCCGGCCTGCATTTGTCCCACGGGGGCACAATGACATCCCTGCCACTCCCTGCCCCTGCCCAGCCCCTGTGGGAAGCAGGGGTGAACCGACAGCCTCCCAGCACTTCCTCCACGTCACATGGCCACCGTCATCTGCTGCTGGAGAGGTCTCTCCTCAGGTCAGAAAGTCGCTGCTTCTCGCCAGCTGTCAGGCTGGGGTTTCCACCACGTTTTCCTCTGTTTCTCTTACAGTTAGGTTGTAGCTTCCATAGGAATTAAGATTTGTGGAAAAGAGCTATAAATTTTGAATTTTAAGAGATTTTGATTTGGGTGTTCTCTTATGACTGAGTCATAAAGGAATAAATTTCATACAAATTAGGTGAAGAAGAGGTTATGATGGCTTGTAACCTCAACAGTTGTGTTGAGTTTTTGTTTGTTTGGAGGTGTGTTTTTTTGAGGTGATCGTAGTTGTTTTGGAAAATAAAAATCCCAATCCTCTGCGGGTTGTTCTACGATTTGCATCTATAGATTTCATTCATGTTGACATCCTGCCTCCCAATTCAATTAAAAAATAGAAATAAATAGCTACAGCTTTTACCAGGTGTCGCTTTCCAGTCAAAAATATTTATAAATAAGTCTAATTTTGACAAGGGAAAGGTGACTATCTTCTGCTCCATCAAGATTAAATCTTTGCTGTAAACATTTCCCTATTTAAACCACTTATGCTTTTCAATACACTTTTGTGGCTGTCTTCACTGCAGCAGTGTTACATTACACCCTGTCAGAGGATAAAATCAGGTGCTTCCCTTGTGAAAGATGGCCAAGATGCAAATGAAACCTCGATGAAAAAGTGATATATTTTCTTGCATTGCAAGTGCAATTGGCTAATATTTTCTTTTTTTATTTCCTTTTTTTTTCTTCCTCAGAAAAGCTCCAGTTATGTGATCAGATTTTTCTAAAAAGACTCAAAGAAAAAGATGTTTTTCTGTTTCTTTGGACTTATGCTTTTGTTTTGAACAGCAGAGCATTCTTAAACAGATAAAACTGGAAGGCCAAGTAACTTTAATAGCTTTGGCATCTGAGGTGAAAGGTGCTACTCTGCTGCATCTTCTGTTTCACTAAGAATAGGCTTAATACTCCCAAGTATCACCAAGTACGTGGTTGGGCTACTGCTTTTCAATACTGCAAGTGGAGGTAATCTCTGATGGAGACATTTGTACCCGTGAGACAGTAGTTACCAGATGTGTGTGGAGACAGATGGAGCAGTATGTGGAAAGCCATGAGCCATGCTGATAGACTGCTGAATTATTGTCCAGTTTTGTGCACACCAGGGAATAGGAATGTTTAAGGAATGAAGGGAGGCAGTGTCAATATCTTAATTATGTGCACTGGGAACATTTTTAAGAGCAAGGGACAACAAGTAGCAAATGATTATTCCCACTGCTGAAAATGTAGAAACTGTAGAAAATGGAAGGATGCCATGGAATTTCCAGGTGCCAGAACTATACATCTTGTTACGTGTCTCATGGGGCTAATGCTTTCTTCCTTTCAAAAATTCCCCAGTGTTACCTGTTAGCCTCTGACAGTGAATTAGGCCTCTTGAGTGCTAACTTGGGTTCATCTTTTGTTCTGCTTCTCGTACAAAATACTTGAAAAAGGCAACACGAGTAGCTGCATTGACGTAGTTCTTAAAATGCACCCAAACAGTGAACAGTCCCTCAGGGTGCTTGGTTTGGGGTAGAAGCAGAAAATGTTTAATAAAATTGAGGTTTCTTCCAAAGGAAAGGCTATTTGATATATTGTAATCTTGAACTGTGACTTACTCTAGTACCCATTACGTTGCTTGTTTGTTGTTATAATTTGTTACCAGAAAGATTTTACTTTCCTTGGTATTTAGTTTACATCTCAAATTGTTTATGTATTTGTTTCTGGTTCCTCTAAGAGTTGCTGCTGGTCCTGCTGTTGCAGGCCAAAGCTCACAACAGGAGTTTCCCAGCTTTAATTATTGAGTTTCTTACCAGCAGTTTTGTAACTTGCATAATGTGATTGGTGTTTTTCTTTATCCATTCTTACTTGCTGACAGATATGCCAGCCCATTAAGAATTCATGTGGTGTAGTTTAATTTTTGTGCACATTTTGCAATTCAATTCTGTGCAAGTTTTATGCCTGCCTTTTTGGCCAAATAAGTGCTGACTTGGAGTCTTCGGAGTGAAACTGGTTATTCTTCATCAGAATGGATAGTGAGAACTCTTACCTACTTTTTGCCTGCCTTAATCCCGAGGCAAACAAAAACTTGTTATTCACTTGATGTGTTGAATTGTGAAATGTGTTTATTTACATAAGACTTCCTTACTCAGGAAGTCAGTTTCTGCTATTTAAGGGTATAAATGAACTTCTCCTGCTTGGCTAGTTACTGCAGGCAACCTTTTCCTGTAAATATTGAAAGCGTGTTCTGTGGGAGATATGTCAGTGCAGAGATGTGTCAGAAGCTCAGAGCTTATGAAGAGCTGTTTTGCTGATTTACCCTGACAGCTGTGAAGACATGTCTTGCTGATCCCAGAGCATCTGTGTGAGAATTTGTGGAGTTTTAATGCAGGGGCTGGGGCAAGGGAGCTTTGTGGGAAGTGGTCTTAGACATAAGTGCACATAGACCGAGACTGGTGTATCCACTGTTATTTTGATGCCTTGTATGAAATACTTGAAAAAAAGAAAAAGTAACACAAGAGTTAGTCTTCTCAATTATCTTGTTAAACACATCCAAAGAGTCAACAGCCCATGCAGTTACTTACTTTGGAGTAGAAGGAAGAAATTAGTTTAGTAAAACTTCTGAAGGTTACTTCTAAAGGAAAAGGCTATTTGTGCATGGGTGTAGTGGTATTATTCCCTACTTGCAGGTCACATCAACTACCTGCAGATTTATGCTCAGAGTTGCTAATAATCTAGTCATAAAGCCTAGCCTTAGTGATAACTGTCTGGTAATATGTTACCCTTTTTAGTCACTGAACTTTAACAAAGAGGGAGGATGGGGCAATAGTATGGAGAGGAAAGTTGATGTTAGCCAGGACCTTAATGGTGCAGTGGGGCAGAGAGCTTAACTAGAGGGAAACTGCAGCAGATGCTGTAAACATTCTGCTTGGTAAGTAAGTGGGTTTGACTGTTGGAGGAAAATTTGTGTATTTGTATTAAGTGCTAGAATTTGCTCAATAATGTGATGCATTTACAAGCTATTTGATAGTAGTGCTCTAGAAAATATCGTTCTTGAAACTCAAACTGTGCTCTCTTCCCCTTGTCCCTCCCACATGATAACCACGGAAATATATGCCCTGATGAAACAAAAGATTTTGAATTTTCATAATTTCCACCCAGTTTTCATTTTTCCTTACATTGTTAATATCTGTGTTTTACACTGTAGGTCCTGTGGTAGTTGCAACGCTTTATATTACTTGCTGGATCAAGTTCTGAAGAACTATAGAGGGTGGTACTGCAGAGCTAAAGCTTAATTCCTAATTTCTCACAAAGCACATCTTTGTATGATAATTGAGGGTATTGCATGTTAAGATGCTTCACTTAGCCTTTTCTGCATGAGCTCATTTTATATGTAGGGAGTGTTACGTACTGCATTTGAAAGCAAATCTAGTAAACAATTTTTTAATTTTAAATGAAAGTTAATAGAATTATTCAATACAATAATTGAAAATCAAGAACTTAGAATTATTTCTCAGAAGCCTTTTCATCAGTCCAGTGCAATGCATTCTTTGTCGTGTCACACTAATACAGTCTGGCACTCTGTCAGAAAAGGAGCAGCTCTGCCCCGCATATTTGCCCATTTCCACTCCACTTCTTGCTTCCCTCACTCCAGGGGGAGCATTCATGGGATGAAAAGAAGTGGGAGCTTCTTCCCTTTTTAGTCTGGGCTGATTACCTGTCTTGGCAGTCAGACACAAGGATGGTTTTGCCTTTCAAGGAAGGCTGTGGTAGAGAGGCAGGAATGAATGACTGTGGCAGGACAGGGCTGGAGGAGTTTTTTCAGCCCATACTGAACACTGACTTGTAGCCTAACAAAGCAAACTGCTATTTCTCAGACTTCCAACCATCAAATCACATGGATTGTTGCAAGAGGGGAAGCAGATTTACAAATCTGCTCCTTCAGGGGCGGGAAGGTGTAAGAGAGACTCCTTTCCTTAAGCCAAAGCCTAGTTTTAACATATTCCAGAGCTAATTGAGTGCCAGTTCTAACTGCTCCATTTAGAGAATTGAAACATAAAGACCAACTCTAATCAGAGTAATTAGCAAAAGGTTGCTAATGCCACTTTAATTTGAAAGGAAAGCTTGGGTAATAGAGAGGTGCCAGCCTGAAGGACCAAAATACCTGAAGGGGGGTGGAACAGCTCTCGCCCACCAGGAGTCCACAGGACACTTTGGGTCATGTCCTATGCTCGGAAGTTCAGATGAAGATATTCTGCTTGTCAGCATTTGAGAAGTCTTACATATAATCAATAGTTTAGGATTTGAATAACAGATCCCAAGGTGAATCCTAAGTTTTCTTTTCTTGCTACAGAGTTTTTTGGCATTTATCTTACCTTGAGAGAGAAGTCTTATCTTTGAAGTATGTTTGTTTATAAATTTTGATGAGCATTGGGCCTGGATTCTCTTTTAGACTAAGAAAGTAGGTTTTTTTATCTCATCTGTGGTTTTTTGGGTGGAAAATTGTTGAATTGGGACATATATGCATGTACAACTCTGGACTGTGGTAGTACGAGACTCGATTGCATTTGTGACTGAAAAACTTCACTGATTTATGTTATATGTTTGGAGACTTTAAAACAAAATTTCAGGGGCTCACATTCTGAGTTACTCTGTTTAGGTTTGGTCCTGTCTCCTCAGAGTAGCCTCTATTTCATTGTACTTTTGGTATTAGCAGGAGTCACCACCTCTGAACCAGTACTTTGGTTTTAAAGAAAAGAACAAGGGAGAAAGATTGAACATTGGCTTTGGAAATAAAATTCATTTTATTACCTCTGATAAAAATAGAAGGAAGTCAGACTGTGGCAGCTGTGTGCAGCAGAATATCTACTGCTCAGAATTCAATAAAGATTGGTGTTCTCTGGCTCCTGTTCTGGTGTGTCTGAATCTGTCACATCTCGTGTGCAGTCTGTTGCTGTATAGTCAGCCAAGTAAAGAGGTGAACATTAAGTAAGACTTTAGCTTTAATTGGCAGCTTAAAATTACATACTGTAGCACTGAAAATTTAAAAAAAAAAAAAAAAGGAAAAAAAAGCTGGGCTCTTTACAGAGCTCTTAACTGTGGCAATTTTGCTTTTATAAAATTGACAAAATACTGTTCAGTTCAAGACTTCAAAATCTTGGGCAGGATTAAAATAAGATTTTGCCTGTGCTCCAAAATTGAGTTGGAGAGGATAAGAGCAATTTGTATTTTACAATTGCTGCACGCTTCAAAATAACTCCCGAATGTGCTTCTCTGAAGATCACATTCTAGTGCTCTCTTCTTGTCTTTAGGCACTACAGTTTTAACTTGTCTTAATTTGTTGTTTTTCCTGTTCCTTTCCCTTTTTCTCCATGTTTTTTCCATGCTCTTCTCTTTTCCACTTCTTACCATTCCTTTCCAGTATTCCATTAAAGCATTTACAGTGTGCAGTTAGGTAATTAGTGCTTCCATTTAAATAGCAAATTTGTATGTAGTTAATAATTCTTTTGTGGTCATGCATTCACTGAAAGCTTTTAGGTTTTGTATTTCAGTAAATGGACTTTTTCAGAACTGTTCCATGTGTTTGGCTTTTTGGTTTTGAGGAGTTCTGGGTTTGGTTTTTTGGTGGATTTTTTTTTTTTTTTTTTAGCTGAGGGAAGGATCTTACCCATTGCATGTGGTAAGTTTGTTTGCTCTGCATCACCTCTTTTTGTCATAATTAATGTTTAAACAGAAATGTAAAATCAAAAGCTTGCTCTAAAAATCAAAAATTTGATAAATGAGATATTAAATTGATGCAGCCTTAGCAGAAAGACTCCTTGCTCATCAGCTCTTCACGGGATGACCAGTGAGTGTTCCCCACTGCAGTGTTCAGAGGAGGTGGACTTTCCCTCAGCCAGGCTTACATCACACTGGGCCTTTTTTCCCCCCACCATTTTCATGTTGTGAGAAACAAAACGGTTTGGTTTGATTGGCAGTCTCTTTCAATGATACCCTTTTAGTTTGTGCTTCGAAGTGTTTTCCAGCTATTAGAAGGTTAACTGGTGCTCACACTGCTTCCTCTGAGTGTATAATAAACTTAATGCTTAGCTGTGTTCATTTTGAAACACTTGCCAGGGTGGAAAAATCTTATTTTCGGTCTTGTGATATTATTCCTGCTAATCAAAAGAGAAATTTCAAAAAAATTTAGACAACAGATTAATAGTCCAAGAATGAAACTTAGAACTGGAATCAAAAGCTTCTCACTTGCTTTTGAAATGTGGTAACATTAACCACAGGATTCACTGAGGAATCTATATACATCTTGATAAAGTGTAAGTCTATAAATACTGTTTTTATAAAAATGATGTATACATATACATTTACCAGAATCTCTTCATACATATTCATTTTTCAATTGAATTATTTAAATAGCCAATTTAACTCCAGACTTCAAATTATTTTATTACAGTTTTGGAACAAAATTTGAATTGTGTTTCGATAAAGGGCATTTTAAATACCAGACAGAGATTGGCATTTAGCACAGCAGATGGGGGTTTGTAGTGTTGCCCAGTGTTTAGTCTTAATCAGTTTAGTTCTTGCTTTCTTGCTGTGAATCCCAGCCAAATACTTCCCCCCCCCCCCCCCCAAAAAAAAAAAAATAA
>VXBA01004302.1:4204675-4299224 GCA_013399895.1 Serilophus lunatus
TTATGGCTTGCTGGCTCTTGGGGGAGATGTGATTGAGAATAACAAATACAGTGCACGTGGGAGGTGGGAGAAAGGCAGAGTAACTCATGGTAACTCTCAAGACTGCTCCATCTGTGTGACCCCTTTCCCTCTGCTGTCATTGCAGCCCTGCAACCGAGAGGTCCTCACCCTTTTAATTTTTTTCAGGAAGTTTCCTCTGTTTCGCTTGCTCTTAAACTGTGTTTTAGGGTAAAGTAGTCATTATAGTACTCATACACTTGGTTTTTTTTATAAGCCTGCTAACTTTCCATACAAAAACTAATCAATAAAATAAGAAAAAATATTTTGAACTCTGAATATACTGAGTGAGGACAGCCTCCTACTGTTCAGGGGGTGTTCTGGGGTCTTGCAGTTTTGTGTGTGGTAGGGTTTTTTCATTTGTTTGGGTTTTGTTGGTTTGTTTGCTTGTTTTTAATACCTTCTCCTGTGCTGACATTACCTAGGAACCTGTGGATCTTGGGTTCCTCTTCCCTTAGAACTCCGCTCCCTCAGACTTTCCTGCTTATTATCTTGTTGCCTTGATTCCAAGTACAGCTGTGATATGCAAGAGGGATAACTGTGATCTTGTGTACGCACTTGTAGCATTGCTTCTGACCAGGGTTTGAACTGAAGGAGGCAGAAGTTATAAAAGTGATTCAAGTCTTTCAGTTGTGACTTCTTGGCCATTATTCTGTTTCTTATTATCTTCTCTGAATCTCACCAGATTTTCTCCTTTGGATGTTTCCACTGCATAAAACCTGCCTCTCCTGCCAGTGCTTGCTCTTGCTGGTCACAAAGAGCTGCGTTTGTGCTGTGTGCTTGTGCTTGCCTACCCTCTGGGCTGCTGGTGCATCCTGTCCCATACCAACTGGTGCCCTTCCTGCCACGTCCAGTTGTTTTCACCCCTGCTGTGGCCCTTGTTGTGCCAGTGCTGTTACCTGTGCTTTGCTGTCTCCTCCCAGTACCTTCCTTTCTTGAGCAACATCTTTTCCTCCTTTGCTTTCAAGCTCCTTTACCAGTGAACCCTCATCTTCACTCAGCCATACACAAGTGATTCTTGCTCTTCAATGTTTATAGGAACCTATATATCCACATATCTTTCCTGGGTTTTTTTTTTTTTTTTTTTTTTTGGACACTTACAAAATTAAATCATGCTTGTTACGGTGCCTGTACCCGATCCCTGTATGCATTCCAGTTTGCACACAGCAACTTCAGCTGTGCAGTTCAGACTTTCCAGGTTGCTGTTGTTGGGTAATGAATCTGAAATTTAATTGTGAACTTTTTTTTTTTTTGAGACTGCTTGTCATTTTTGTGTTATCCGCCACATGCCATGCAATTCACACATGCTGTCTTCTGGAACAAAGTGCTAAGTGGTGGGAAGCTCACCCGACTACAGGTTTTATTGTGATCCAGCATGCTACGATGAAGATAGATACACTTTTGTTAGCAACAGTTCCTTGGATGTGTTGTCTTGGAATAGATTAATTATTAAAGATGCCAACTTGATCTCCTGAAGTTTTGTAAGCTGTGCTTATTTCTGTGATGCATCATCTTTTTTTTGCATACTGAATTTAGCTGCATTTGGTGGGGGTTTTTTTCCTTCCTTTGCTCAAACATTCTATGATTTAGCATGAGTCATTCTGTCTATGTGGGAAAGCGCTGGTTTATTACAGGGTCCGTTCTTGAGTGGGGAGGGCAAAGGGTAGAATGTATTTGTGTTTTCTATGTGTTTGTTGTGGAAATGCATAAAACTTTTTTTTCTTCTTCTCTTTCTTTCCTCTCTTCATCATCTCATCTGTGTGGGTGAATGTTCCTGCAAACCCTTGGGGAACCTATAGAGACGTTTGGTATGCTCATTCCTTCACTAGTGCCCAAAGTCACAGATGCTAGGTACAGTTTAGACTAGAAAAGCAAGAGCCACATTGCCACAATGTAAGGTGGCTAAAAATGTGCACTTGAGGAAAACTTCTAAGTCATCATCTAATATACCAATGGCCACTGCTACCCAGTAGGCATAAATTTTAATTCTGCACTTGAAAAGTAGAAATGAAACATGTTCTTCTGTAGCAAGAGCTGCTGTTTTTTGATTGAGATATAATTTTCAAAAATACCTACGCAGTTTCAAATTCCAAGTCCTATTTGTGAAATGACCGAGGTCTTTGCACTTAAGTTGCCCAAGTTCTTTTTGAAAGCACCTGCTGAATTGTGTTGAGGTGTAGGAGCCCAGATGACCTCTGAAAGTGAGAACCAGGCACAATTTGATCCACTCTCTCATTAGGAAGAAACTGTAATTCTAACAGAACATGTCACAATATATGGAATAGTTTTTTTTAAAAAAGCGACTTTAAAATAAATGAGTACCATTGGGTAGCTTTGTTTTGAACATACATGTTCAATGCTACTTTCTAAGGAAAGAGAGCCAAGGTGAAGTAGAATATAATAGAAGTTTTGTTACAAGAGAGCTTGTGGCTTAGGGATTAGTGAGAGATTTTTCTCACATAGCCACAATTTAAATATTTCCAGCTGGATTGCATTTATTTAATAAATAGCATCATTTATTCCATAAGTAGAACAGAGACAAAAATTAAGGTTTAAATGTCATTGTATATTTTTATAAATACTGAATAGTCAGATTTCAGTGCAAAATACATGGAAACTTAAAATATTTATATGAACAACAGAGATAACATGAAAGATATTTCAGATGTATGTACTGCAATAAGATAAAAAAATGACACCGACTCCTTCATGTTTTGGTTGTGCTGTGTAGCATTAATGTTCACTTCTAAGCTACAGCCACTTAAGTTTGAAAGCTCAGCTTTTTTGTAATCTTGTTGATCTTCTTAGTCTTTTTTTCTTGTCATTAAGAGACTTGTGCTACTTTGACATAAATCTATGTTTGAAAAACTTGATGAGTAGTCATCATTTGATCATGTCATCTCTGTTCTCCTAATGGAAGGAGGGTCATCAAACATGAATTTGGACATTGCTAGTTTCCCTTTTTTGTACTGAGAAATTATTTCATGCCACAGGAAATCCTGTCCTTTTCTCAAATTAGGATCATTAAAAGTCATAACGTGAATAATCTCTATAATTTAAAAACAAAGGAAATACTTTCCTCACACAGGATAAATATGTCAAAATTTTTCACTGATTAGCCACTAAAATATTTTTAACTCTCAGTGAGTTTTAATACTATTTTAAATTACTTCCTTTGATATAAAGGATATTTTTATTGCTGTACTTAACCATAAGTTTAGGACACTGAGTATGCTCCTTCTCGGTGATACTGCTCTTAAAATAAAATTACTGAGTGGATATTATGCTTTAAACACTTTTCTGATGTTGAGCTATGCCAGAACTTTTGACAACTTTTCTGAAATTTCCCTTTCATTTGCTGCTCCATCAGAGCCAGTGTTGGGGGGAGCCATAAACCTCCCTTGAGTGTTTTGTGATAATCATGTCTAGCTCAGCTGAAAGCNCCAGGGCTGCTCTTGGTTTTACTTCTCCTGGAACTTATCTGGTATAAAAAGAGACTCCTTAAAAAGCTGTCTTTGTCAACATTAGTATTCAGTGAGCAGTACAAAGAAGTTCTGATTCATTAGATGATTGTTTACAATGTGTTATAAACCTAATCTTTTTTGACTGTCAGAATGCAAAATACAGTTGCTAAAACACATTTTTAGATATTGACCAAAATAATCTTGGCATATTGCTGTGTGTTTTTAGCAATTGCTTGAGGCAGAACGTCACAGTACAGAAAATCCACTGTTATTAGCATTGTATTTTGTGAAATGATTCAGAGAACACAAAACCAGTATGATGCTTTCTTCTTGATTCTGTGACTTTCAGAACCACAGCAATGTCTGAAACACCTCCCATTAATGACTGTGCATGAAGTAATCTGCATTGATCTGGCTAAGAATTGATACTCAAAAAAAGAGAACAGCTGAGAGATGATCTGAACAAAATATGTTGTGCACATTTTAAACAGTCATCTAGAATTTTTGCCATTATACATTCCTTCAATTTCAATGGAAAATCAATATTGAAACTGCATATTCTCTGACTGTGGGCATGCCTAATGTGCAGTGTCGTTGTAGCCCTGTGCTTTGTCTTTGCTTGCAGTAATGCTGTCCATTTGGTACTTGAGCTTGCAAACAGTCTTTAAATAAAGGTGATGAGGGGAAAAAGCAATGAGATTGACAATTACACTCAAGCAGCTGAAAGAAAATGCAATGTCTGTTTAACAAAAACAGATAAAAAGTCAATCTTTGTGGAATGGCTATTTATATGTCAGGTGTTTAGTTTTTTCCCAGTTCAATTAAGAATGTCTAACATCACCTTAAAGCCTGCTTGCCTATAGAGTATTGCCAGTTACTAGAGCTGGCAAAGTTTAAGTAAATTTGTGTAGAATGACATAGTTTAGATCCCGGCTAGAGATATGGTAGAAGTTCTAGAGGCATTGATGCTTGCTTTCTGACATGGTGAAAATAGTATACTGTGAGTTGAAGAAAGAAGTTGATAATGAAGTTTGTGTATTTTGTTAACAAAGCATCTCCATTGTATCTGTGATGTATTATATTAAGATAAACTTTTTTATGTGTTTTCAGTGAAAGAGTTCCTAGCCAAAGCCAAAGAAGACTTTTTAAGAAAATGGGAAAGCCCCCCTCAGGTATCACTCATTTAAGCATTCAATAATTTTTTGTATTGTGTCTTTTGATAATGTTATCAATGTGTTATCAGTCTGTAACGAACAGTGCAAAAAACAGAAATAATTGTAGTGCAGCTTATAAAGTAATTTCCATTTTTAATGTCAGCTTTGTCACTGAAGTTCATCAACAATGACTCTTAGGCCTTCTCTGGATTTGAACTGATGAAATGCTCTTATTGAACAACGGGTTTCTCTTATGAGAGTGATGTTCACAATCAACATGAAAAGAATTGAAATCTATTGGCATGTTTTAGTTGGCTTTTTTAATAACAAGGAGTGTTGACACATCTGTAACTTACCGTACTAATGATTTCCCCCGATAGTAAGGGGAATTAAAGGTACTAAGACGACTGCGTAGGGCTTGGGGTCAGGCTAAGGAACTCAGGTTAGGGAGAAATCTTATAAAATTTGCGATTTTGAAGAAGGGTCATTGTTGTTTTAAAGCAGCACTTGCAATGCTATGGCAATGAATATCAGAGAAGATGTACTCAGTGATGCTGTCTTCAGACAACTCATCTAGAGCTGTCTCTAGAGCTTGGAGTTTTTTGCATGTTCTAATATTCTTGTTTGTGAAGCATGAGGGGGTTATTTATTTTCATGTTAAATTCATGATCTGTTAACTGCTAGATGTTTCTTGCTAAGCATGTGTCATCCGTATGGACAAATTACAGAACTGTTGATACAATTCAGTTTAGTCTTTTTCTGTTTTAATGAATGCAATATAATATCTCCTGTTAAAATTTGACAGACATGACAAGAACAGTATAGTAGGCTATAGTTGTCTTTGATAAATGTAATTTAACTCAACTTTTTTTATAAATTAATTTATACGGTTAAAATTATCTTTGGGTGTCAGATTGTAAATAATGTCATTATATCCTTGTACATATAGAATACTGCTGGCCTAGATGATTTTGAGAGGCAAAAAACCCTTGGAACAGGATCATTTGGGAGAGTAATGATGGTGAAACATAAATCCACAGAACAGTATTATGCTATGAAGATACTGGACAAACAGAAGGTTGGTGTAATTTATAGTGGGCTTTGTGATACAAAAGAGTTTGATGTACACCAAGATCTGGGAGCTGTGGCTGAGCTGTGCTGCACTTCCTGTGCATTTTCTTACCACACTTGGATACCAGTGATAACTTACACATTTCCTCTTTTAGCATGTAGAGAGCATGCAATGGCAAATAACATTAACTGGAGGCTAAAGAGCCCCTAAGGCATTAATAAAATCCACGGCATTAATAAAATGTTATCAAGTAAAAATCTTTGCTTATTTAAGGTGGCCTATGTATTCTTTGGCAAAAGCAAAATGTAGTGCTGTAGTTCAAATAAATAAATAAACTTTTGCAGGATAACTCAAAATGCTGGAAGACTCTTTCAATCGGAAATTCCAAAAATTTTCATTCCTGAACCTTAATTGAAATTAAAATTGTTTGCACTAATTAGTTCTTTTCCATTCTTGATCCCATGAGGTGCTACTTTTTGTATGTATAATTATATAATAATCCTGTTGCATCTGTAGTAACTGTAAAGATAGAAGGAAATGTATCATGGGACTTGCCCTGAGCCTGAGCTTAAATATGAATAAAGCCCTGTTGTCTGAGGCCCCTTGTGGTAGGAGATGCAGGAAGGAGAGTAAAGTCATGTCTGGCATTGCAGTTGGACACCTCACAGACTAAAGCCTTAGCTTTCTTCCTTGGATGGATGAGATCATTCCAGTACCATAGCTTTTCAGGGATGAAAGAGACACCTCCCACAAATGAGCTGATAGGAGCAAAAATTTTATTTAGTCCCTAAAGGTCTGCAATTCAAAAGAGATTTAATATTTTTAAGTCACTGTTACTTTTATATGACATTTATTTCAAAGCACCAGTGAGTTTTTTTATAGGTTCTACCTTTAGCATCTAAAAGTTAAATTTAAATACAGTTTCAGTCAGAGTTGAAATATCTTTGCTTATCTGTTATTTATAGCAGTTAGATTTGATTTCTGAGTGTAAAAACAGACTTGTTATGATCAATGGTTTCCTGCTTGTTTCCTATGGAGAGAGGGGCAAAAAAGTAACTTTACTTGGAAATCATGCCATTCTCAAAATGAGACATAGATAAATGTGCAGTAGGGATTAAGGAAAATGTAAATAATAGATTATGCAGTGTTGGGCTTTAACACAAGGAAACCAATTATTAATTACTGAGAAACAGCAATGATCAGAAATCAGCCACTTGCTGCCTTGTTAGCAGCTTAACATTTTAATGGATCCCAAGAAGTAATGATTGCTCATAAGAATGGAGATTTGGAATTTGTGTTCTCCTTAGTTTTCTCACTAATGTGAGTTGTATAAAATAAGTGTGTTTACTCCTGTTAACAGTTAATAAAATTTGTAATTAAATGTGTCTGACACAGTCTCCTGCCTTTCTTGGCAAAGGGTCCAAAGATCAAGTAGATTTTATTGAACTGCTGCAGAAGTATCTATTACAAGCATAAGAAATTCTTAAGAAAATGCAGGGAGGTTTTTCTTGCTGACTTCTATACTCAGCAAGTAGGAAGAATCACTATTTGTAGAGTTGTCTGCCAACCATATTGCACAAGTATTACTCTTGAAAATGTTGTTAGACTTTTTAATCCTTTCTTAGCACTGTTATTGTACTAGTTATCCATAAGGTTTTTCATTATCTGTAAAGTTAGAAGATTGTTTCCAACTAATTGTTTAACACTGAAAAATTTATCAACACCTATAAAATGTCACACTTAAACTTTTTTTTCTCTCTTAGGTCGTCAAACTGAAGCAGATAGAACACACACTGAATGAGAAGAGAATATTACAAGCAGTGAACTTTCCTTTCCTTGTTAAACTGGAGTATTCTTTTAAGGTAGTCATTGTTTTGATAGTAGTTGTTGGATTTCAGAGAAGTACATTCTTAAACTTTAGATACTAAAGCATGTAACTTCTACACTATAGTAGTTCAAATACTTTTGTTTTTAAAGATCCTTCACTTGGCACTGTTGCCAGGGCTTGGCAGGAGTTCCTGCTCTCGTGTGCACACTTCGTACACCCCAGTTCATCGAGCAATGAAGTAAAATGTATCTCTAAATAAGCAAATAAATCCTTTAAGAGTTTTCTCTTGTTTTAGAAGTCAACTGTATTTGTACAGTGGGGACTTGTAGGCATCATTTTATCTTACACACCATTCTGTCTCAGGAACTCACTGATTACCTTTATTCATATTTATTGTAAAACAGATTTCTTGAGATATATGATGGTACTTTTGCACTTTTTCGAGAATTTCTACCCATGTTGCTTTGTATTTGTCAGGGTCATTGGATGGCTAGTTTTTTATTTTTATAAAATATACTCTATCTAAGACTTGTAGAGACTGTAGCATGCCTAATATGTATTTGTGTATGCTTACTTGTTTCCTTAGGACAATTCTAATTTATACATGGTAATGGAGTATGTTCCCGGTGGTGAAATGTTTTCACATCTAAGAAGAATCGGAAGGTTCAGGTAAGATGTCAATGACATTATTGCTTTAAAAAGACTTAAGTTGCTAATTTGGGAAGAGGGGGTCTGTAAAATTTGTTAACATTGAGAAAAAAATTCTGAAGGGTTAAGTGCATTTAATTTATCTGTTTTTCAATGGACTTATGCTGGTCTGGCAGTGACAAACTTGTAATTATTTCTTATTTTTTGGTTAGTACAGGCATTTGTAATACATGCATTATAGAATCTTGGAATTCCTATGCATATTGTCACTGAAATGGATGATAGTTTCTAAAAGTAAAATTTGAAGACTAAGCTCTGTGTTGTGAGATATATTCATCTTGATTTGGGTATGTATTTAGCTGCAAGACTTAAGTTTAGGGAATGCTTGTATCAATTCTAAAACATTTGCTTTTTCTTGTTAAATAGTAAAAGAATTAGTTAAAAGGTACTTAATTTGTCTATCCCTGGCAGTTACATGTACCTTAACATATCATTGGGGTACTTAATGTTCTTTTAATTCTTCACAGTGAACCACACGCACGGTTTTATGCAGCTCAGATAGTGCTAACATTTGAGTACCTCCATTCACTAGACCTCATCTACAGAGATCTAAAGCCTGAAAATCTTTTAATTGATCAGCAAGGATACATCCAGGTATGATATTTTTCATATATTTAGGGAGTGGTGTCTTGTCTTAGAGTGTAGATTTAGATAATTTTAGTAAGTGTGTTTAGAATAAATGATCGGAAGCTGTTTGACATGTTAGCATGTTTGTGGGGAGCATTCAAATACCTTACTGCTTAGTAATGGTTAAAACTTCTGGGTTGTACTTCCTCTCACTAAGATTAAGTATGCACAGTGGAACTGTCTGCAGTTGAGCCAGTTGTCAAGATTTCCCTTGGGGTCTGTGGTAAGAAGTAGGTGATTACATGGCTCCGTTCGTCTGACCTATTTTATACATCTGCCCTAGAACAAGATGAAAGGTGCCATAAAATGTCTGTTTCTCTGCATTGTCTGTATAAGTAGTTTAGGAAAACCAGCTTAGATGTTAACACTGACACTACAGTCCTTAATGTCCATCAGATGAATGCCACCCTTGGAGAGTCCTAGCCTTCTCAGCACATCTGGAGTAAGAGCTGAGTTAACGTCAGAACTGCAGTGCTGCAATTGAAACCTTTGGTTTTACAACAGCCTTGCACAGCACCTTCTTATCTTCTTTTAGCCCTTGTATTTTTAATCTAAATGGCAAATGGGAAGGCAATGTGCAGCAATAAACACTCTACAATGTTTTGCAGTCCATAAACTATAGAAGTTCTTTATTCCTCATTTTATCACCTTTTGCCATAGCAGAATCTGACAAGAAAATACACAATAAAAATATTTAAGAGAAGTGGAAAGGAGTCATATCTCACGTTGTTTATAACTATAGTTTTCTGTGGAGAGTAAAGTAACACTGTAGGGAGAAAAGTCCTTCAGTGTGGTTGGAGAGCATCATTAATGTGAAGCTAAGACTGGCGTACTCCAGACTCGGCAACTCTCTGTGTGCAGCAGTATGCTTTTGTGATGGTGAGCAGAGGGAGATTTGCGTTCATATGTTGATGCTGCAGCTCCAACTTCATTTTCTTTTTGCATTTCAAAGCCATTACTGTTTGTCCTGTGTCTGCAGTACATTCTTCTTACGAAGACTGATGTGCATTCCCAAACACAGAAGTAATGCTTTGCTGAAGGAAGCGGATCTGTCTAGTCAGCACGTACATCACCCACTCCATTCAGCTCCAGCTGTTGATGCTGTTGTTTCTATCAAAAATGAAGCAAAAGCTGCCTTGATAGTTTGAAGTTTGGCTTCTTTAAATTGTGTTACTAGTGTCCAGGGTTACTGTATAATTACCAATTATTCTCATTGTAGTACAGTGTGTTTTCTCACGGAATGGGTTGAAATTGATACCAAGAAGGAGGAAACGAAAGAAATGGATCCCCAAACAAGCATAGACCTGATAGCTTGAATCTGTAACTACCTGGTTTTTATATATATTCCACAATACAGTTCAGGAAAAATCAGAGAGTATGATGCTGACAGAATTCTAAAAACTTACTTCAGAAAGCATGACAGGTGAAATGAAGAATTTATAATGGCCAAGTACTTGCCATTTGTGAATATAGTTGCTGCTGTATTTTCCCCCCAGGCCTCAAATAAACTTTACTCTGGTGGTTCTTTCAAAGATACTTACTGGAAGACATCTTTTATGTTGTCTTATTCCCATGCACTAAATTTACATTTAACCTTTATACACTTAGGCAATAAAATTCTAAATTTACAAGACTGTTGGATATCTTGACCCTTTGTGTGATTCATTTATTTGTTAACTAAAGGAAAAGATAAATATCTTGTAACTGTTTAAACTTTCAGCAGTACAAACAATCTGATGTGAAAAGTGCAAGAAAAACTAATAATGCAATTGCAGTGCACGTGGAAAATTAGTATATCATAGATCCTACTGATTTTTTAAATTATAACTAAAAGCTTGTGTCAGGTGATAACACCTATTTTGTGTTCTTTATTAACTATATCATGAGAAACCTACTTATTGAGGACTGGCTACTAAAGGTTCATCTGACTACATGATATTACATGTGATTTGAGAAGTAAATTTTTCCTCTGTATAAAATTATTTTCCAAAATATTTCAAAGTACTTAAATGTCTTTGTAGCAATGCAATCGCCGTCAATTTATTTCTTCTGCTGACAGGTCACGGACTTTGGCTTTGCAAAAAGAGTAAAAGGAAGAACTTGGACGTTATGTGGGACTCCAGAATACCTGGCACCTGAAATAATTCTCAGCAAGGTACTTTGTCTTGCTACTCAGCCATGCATTTGATGCAGTTTAAACTTGCCACCTAATTATTAAACTCTGAGGGATAAACAGTTGGTGATACTTCCAAAAAATCAAATCTTGGCTAGTCAATTCTTTATGTAAAATATGATCATTGCATCATAAATATTTCTTTAATATGCTGAAATTTATGCTAAATCAGAAATTTCCATGTATCTGTGGAGAACTTTGTACATATGCTTGCCATGTAAGTTGTAACTTGAGGGAAAAAGATTTAAAGGATCTGTAATTAGGTTATTTAACTAACATATCAGAACAACAGATCTGAGTGATTCCATTCTGAAGGGGGAACAGATGAGAATAGGAGCTCCAGAGGTAACAGGAACTGCATATGGTAGGAATCAGTAGTCATTACATAACTAGTTGCAGAGTGTTTCAGGCACTAAGTGTTCAAACACAAGTATTATTAATCATATAGCTGTTTAACTGTAGTCCTTTATAGTCTGCATCAGGGAAATATAGTTTGTAGAACTGCTTGTGCTATGAATAATCATAGTGCATAATGTTACACATTTAATATGTAGTTTAATTAAATACTCTTTGCAGATCTTCGAACCTAAACAAAAAAAACTATTTGGGGAAAAAATATTTGTCCTTTGCACATTCTTTTGCCCCAGTGCAGCTAAAACAGCAGAAGAAATTGCAATGCATCTACTACTAATTCTTAATACTAGATTTTTCAGGAAAGATGGAGTCTGAACCCTGAACTTTGTAAAAGATCTGAGAACAAGTTATATGAAGTTGATGAGTTTGGGTTTTTTCTTTTGTAATATTGAATAGGATCTACTAATGGTTTTTGAGATCAGATCATAAATGACTATAAGAGCTAATTAACTAAACTTCTAAGCTCTTGTAGCTAGTTCACTGTATATGGAAATGAATGTGCCAAAACGAATATAATCAAGCAAGAAGATGACACTGTAAAGTCTAGGAACTAGTGATATATTTAATGTAATGTCCCTAGGTTCTGAAGAATTTTCAATCATTCTGTAACAAGATTGTTTTGTTTTTAAATGAATAGATAAATTGTACCCATTTCAGACACCACTGACACTCATCACACAAATGTGTGCAAAATGTTTCCATCACTACTTCACTGTCATTGCTGTATTAGGTTTTAAGTTTATTGCTGTTAGAATCTGTGGCTGCCAATTTTGTTTTAATCAGGTTGCAAGTTCTGTATTAAACAAACAATGTACTGAAAATCTTAACCTGTGTTAGAAATGGTACTAACAGTGGTATGTTTTTAACCAGGGTTACAACAAGGCAGTGGATTGGTGGGCATTAGGAGTGTTAATCTATGAAATGGCAGCTGGATATCCCCCATTCTTTGC
The DNA here is from genome assembly GCA_013399895.1 of Serilophus lunatus. Classification (NCBI taxonomy): domain Eukaryota; kingdom Metazoa; phylum Chordata; class Aves; order Passeriformes; family Eurylaimidae; genus Serilophus; species Serilophus lunatus. Next base: position 4,217,123 of record VXBA01004302.1, read on the forward strand.
AGATCAGCCCATTCAAATTTACGAGAAGATTGTGTCTGGCAAGGTGAGTTTGTGTGCTTTTACAAACACAGTAGTTTGTTTTTGCAGAACCTGGTTTTTGGTGGAGGAGATGCATAATTTACTGGCTAGTAAACAGCAATTTGGAAAGAACACAGGAAAAGTGTATCATGTCCACTTCCAAAGTACAGACATTACGTGAAAATGAAAATTCTAAAAATCTGGTCCCTGCCTTCAAATTTAAAATGCAAGTTATTAAATTTACAGACATTGTGCTATTGCGTAATTTCATACTTGGATTAAAGTGATCTGACTTAACAATTACTCAGCTGTATGCTTAATTGGCCTAGCTATTTTCTAGAATTTTTTTGCAGTTTTTGAGAAGCTCTTAAGAGTTCTCTGTACTTTTACAGTCTTGCAGTTCAAGACATGTCTAGTATTCTGTTTGGCTTTCATTGTTATATAAAATTTATGAGAAGTGTTTCCAATACTTCCCTTTTATTTTTCACTAATATATCTTATCTCTGGTGCTGGATAGCACCAAGAAATAGTCATTCTACTGTAGTTGTGTTGTTTCTCCTGCCAGCCAGTGTTGTCTCTGTGTTTCTTTGCACTCACTTGATTTGTTGCCCTTGTTCTCTTCCTTGTCCCTACATAGACACATGCTGTGCAGCATTCCAGGTACCTCTGTAATTCTAATCAAGGGCAGTAGGCCTGTGGTGCACTGTACTGAGATTGATTCTTATATAAATTAAGAAGGTAGTTGCCCTTTGAAAGCCTCTGATACTGTGAACTGTAAGCTGTCTCTATGAATATATGGAAATTCATTTAAAAAGATCTATTTTTAAAGAAATATTTTTCTTCTAAGCTAAAAAAAAAGTGTTGGGCGTTTGTTACAGTTTTATATAATTGGCTTGACATCTGTGCTGTTGATCATCTACCTTTTTTACCAAGTCCATGGATGATGGATGGCTGCAGAAACAGAACTGGACATGAACTCTGGAAACTCTTTTAGTCCTCAGCTAGCAGTTCTTTATAAGCTGGGGTCTCTCATTCTGCCTCATTCGCTTATTTCTCTATTTAAACAATTTCAGTTAGTATTTCCTTACTTCTCAGTGATCTGCAATCAAAACTTGTGAATCTATCATGTTGATAGGTAAACTAAAGCAGTGTCCTTGATAATTGGACTTGTTGATTTCACAACATGTTTATGTTAAGCAATTCCATGTTCTGTATTTACATCATAACTGATCAGCTGAATATGGGGAGTGTCAAACACTGAGACTGTTAGGATGACAAATACAGCTTTCTGCCTGTTATTTTCCCCTTCCTTCTCTCTGCCATCTCAGATGACGTCATTTGCTAGTAAAAACCTTTGTAATTACATCCCATGAATCATCTTCAAATATCCTGTAGCCAGGTTTGAATGAATTGCAAGTCACTCGTGTGCTGTGTTAGTTATGTAAGACTTTTGATTTTGGTGCATTTAGTTATCAGAAACAGATTGCAGTACAGCATAAAGTTCTAGATTGACTTTTCTTATATGATTGCTGGATGTACAGTTATTTCAGAACATATCTGTATGTGTATATAACTGTACTGTGTCTCCTGTGTGTGTATATATTCTATAATCTCAAAATTTATTCCTACAAAATAGTTGAAAATGTCTTGAGATGATGTTGTGTTGGTGAGACACCAAGTTAAACTTAGCTTTTATATCACTATTACATTAGTATTTTACCCACTAGAAACTTTTAAGTTCAAGAAATGATAGGTGGGCAACGAAATGTTGATAAAGACTTTGGGTAAAAGAAATACATGCACAACAAAAATCATCTCTTCAAGCATTCCTTCTTGATTTGGTTTTAGAGGAAGAATATAAAATGAGCCCACTTTTTCCTTTTGTGTCAAGTTGTTTCACTTCACAGGGAGAATTAAATTTGTATAATGTTTTGTAATGTTGTATGTATACATAATTGTATAATTATGATTATAATTAAGTGTATAATTTTAGGTGAGGTTCCCATCACACTTCAGTTCAGACCTAAAGGATCTTCTAAGAAATTTACTCCAGGTAGATTTGACCAAACGATACGGAAATCTCAAGAATGGTGTAAATGATATAAAGAATCACAAGTGGTTTGCAACTACAGATTGGATTGCCATTTATCAGAGAAAGGTAAGATCCTTGCTGATCAGAACTAGTACAGGTCTTTAAGGGGTTGAAGTAAAATTTCTAATTATTTTGTTTATTTTTTTCTTTCCTAAATCTGTCACTTTTTTAATTGAGAAAAGGTAAAAGTAGTTGAATCTTTCAAGACTCCAAAGGATATGTATTGATTCAATTATGTTTGTTTCTAGTTGGTATTTTATCCTAGACTTCTGTGTACATTCACATTCTAACACGTGTTGTGCTTTAGTCTATTTCTGGATTATCTCAGAATGAGCCATCTCCTGCCTCTCTCGCTTTCTGTTTAACCCCTGCTTTAGTGGCATCTATAAATACTCCTCCACAGCAGAGAGGAATCTGTTTCCCTTTCCAGCCAGCTCTTAGCAGTCAGACTGGGCTTCAGTGTGGAGAAGCTCCAACCAAACCTAGTGCTTTTCTTTTTTCTTCTAAAGGAACGTGCTTCTTCCTTGCTTGGAATTTTTGTCTCCTGACACTACACTTTAATTGACTGCAGTTCCATAAGCTGTGGCAATGGGAAGAGCTGAGTGGGGTTTTTTCCTGGCATTTTAAGAATGATTTCAGAAAGATTTTACAGTTGCCTGACCAACACATCTTGCAATATGGTTTTTAGAAAATCCATTCCCAGTCTACACTGGGCTTTGGACTTGCATAAAAATGAAAGCAAAAGAGACAATTGTGAATATTGTCAGAGCATGAGCAGCCTTTATTATATCAGTTAGAGGGGAACACATTTGTGCTGCCAGGATGAATGAAGCAGAGCTTGGAGAGGAAGCTGGTGAACGGGACAAGGAGGATGGCAATTCAGTCTGGGTTCCGATAGCTCCAAAGCTTCCTCTCCCTTTGAAGGTAGAGTCCAAGTTAAATATTTGTAATTAGTGAGTTAACTAGAAACAGATTACTAAGAAATTATTTGTTCCCTTAAATGCAAGCTCTGAGTTCATAGTTTTCGTAGACAAGAATAAAAAACTTCATTGGTTTGTCCCAGAAGACACAGGTGGAGCAATAATTTTTTCTCAATATTGGAAAAAAACAGTAGAGATAAGTGACAATATTTTAAAGAATTGGTCTGAGTTTGAAACGTGGTCTTGACTGTAGAGGCATGAATTTGCTGCTTGTGACAGCAGTATTTTAAAGACCAAACCTAAATACTACCTAAATACTAACAATAGTTTATAAAGAGAAACTGGTTGGTTGGCTACACAAATTGACAGTACAGTTGTTGAATTACTTAGTAATGTATTAATTACTAGAAGACAGAGTACAATTAACTCATCTTTTATTCTTTGCATTAAGTATAGATATTTTTAAGAAAATATTCCCCATTGCAGAATTGTAATTATCTGTTCTTTGCTTTCTTAATGCCTGTTTGTAAGGCAGACTTATATGCACTGAGTTTCAATTGCCAATATGCTGTTTGGGGACACCCAAGCCCCATAATATTAAATCAGATGTTTTAATACTGTGCTAAATATTCTGCTACTGTACTGCTGTAGAGAATTATGTTTGCAGAAATAAGAAATATTTTAAAATTTTAACAAGTAGTACAGTCAGAACAGCTATTACTAGATTTAAAGGGTTGCAAAAACTGGTGCTGAATAAGTTTGAAGCTTCTAATTATAAGGAATAAATACTGCAGTACTAAGGGTCTGAAACAACAGCATGGATTGTGATATCATTTAAGTAGTCACAGAAATGCAGTAATAAACTTTGGGCTTTACACTGGCATTACACAGTGGCTGTTACCACAGCATGTGTTCTCCTGAATAAAAGAAGTGTTCCTTGGCAGCTAATGTCATGTGAATGATTTATTTTTTTATGCTGCAGTCATAAGTGAACCAGTCAATTACTTAATATTTTGGATACTATCAAGTCTTGTTTTCTTTGTGTGTTTGAATATTTATTAAGATACTGCCTGACAATATGGTTGTACTTAGAGACAAACAAGTATTTCCACTACAAACCAGTGTTGTCTCCTGCAATCTCTTTTTAGGAATTTCCTTAGTGAAGATAATAGGAAAAGATCTAATGTGTCTCTAAAATTCCAGCAGTAAATGAGGTATTATCTGTGCTCTTGAGTTTTGTTGTAAGAATGTAACTGAAAGTCAGTTTAAGGAGACACGGAGACATAAATCAGATAATGGTAACTGTGTGGCTTTGTAGTGTAGGTAGGTATGTGTACAGGCTGTGTGTTCAGTTAGGGTAAATCACTGAAATGAGTATACTGTTTTAGGAACAAAAGGATACACATGTGACAATTGCACACACAAAAGCTGTTATTTCTTGGGGGTGTTTATTGTTATTGCCCAAAGTCAACAGAGTATAATTTGTATTAGTCCGTGCTGTACCTCTTTAATTTACTGATTTACACACACAACACATCCCCATCATCAGTAATCTTTCTGGTTCTACAGCGTGATGTGATCCTCCACCTCAGCTGGAGCCAGTGCTGTGCCTGGCCTGCTTAGTTGTCTCCCCATCGTGCTGCCTCTGGCACACCTACTCCTTGGGATGTTCAGGAAAGAGAAACTTGTCTGATTACTTTCCATTTCTAGGCTTACATTTGCATCACCTCCATAATTTTGTTATGGTTTTTCTTACGCAATGGTACAGTCTTTGAGCGACTCCATCAAGTCATTGCTTGTGTCTCATTGTGGTCTAGTTCTGAGTAGGCTTTCACTTCTCACTTACAGTTAAGCCCTAGGAGGAACTTTGTAGGAGAAGCAGAACAAATTCTTTTACACTTTTATTGTGTTAGTTTTTATTTGGAAGTATTTTTTTGGAAATAGAAGATTGTTGGTAAGTAGGAGGGAGGGGGGGTTCCAAACTGCCCCAAGATTTTGGTGTAGTGTTGACAGCAACCAGTGTACGTACTCCTGTTCTGCCATGACACTGCTGGGAACTGCACGGATGAGCTGAAGGGAGCAGGATCACCTCTGCTAGGAGAGATTGAACTTTGTTTTGAAGTGAAAGTCATTTTTTTATTATGTTTACCAGCAAGATACTAGTCTATTTCAACTTAAGATTCACAAATCTAGGCCTGTACCTTCTTAGGCTGGTTTTATTTATGTGCCACTACTTTAACCTGTAACAGCTCATTTCTTGGCAGGATTTGAGGAGTAATGGGAGTATTGCTGTGCTTGTTATCACAATGTTAAATCTATTGGTATTAGGCCAGTAACATTTCATATGTTTTTTTGTGTGTCCCACCAATACAGGTAGAAGCTCCATTCATACCAAAGTGCAGAGGTCCTGGAGATACCAGCAACTTTGACGACTATGAAGAAGAAGATATTCGTGCGTCTCTAACAGAAAAATGTGCAAAAGAATTTGCTGATTTTTAGTAGGAGTAAGAGGACAAGATGACATCAGGGCTCACATTGGGATCTTTGCACTCTGTTAACAGATGAGGTGGAGCTGAGACCATCATATGTCAAAACAGTTACCTAGTTACTTCATTCCACAAAGCTGACTGAGGTCTTTATTGCCATCTTCCATGTGTGCAGTTTGCACCAACCCTTCTAACTAGGCACAATTAAGCAAGCACTGTTTGTGCAGTAACACAGAATAATAGACCACTTTCCTACTTAACTTTGGTTTCTGTCGTTCTTTGTTTCTGTGTATTGTTCATTTTCCCCCTTTGAAATGAAGTAGTTTTTTACCCAAGAATGCTCCATTTTATTTTGAATAATGTATTATTTGTGTGAGTGAAATGGAAGGTGTTGCGGCTAGTGTGATTTAGACTGAAGTGAAAGATAAATGTTGCTTCTAGTCTGTGCCAGCCAATTATTCATGTCTGTCTTGTGTCTGATGCTACAATTTATAATAATTTTTTAGTAGCTCAGACTAAACCTAGCCAACATTTTTAGCATTTTTGAAGGTAGTATTTATCGCCATATAAATGTCTGCTAAATTAACTTAAAAACGTTTCTTCCTGGAGGCTGACCAAAATTCAGTAGAATCAATTGGATGGCTTAAGTAGGGGACAGTAGCTAGACCCCGTGCCTTGGTTTTCTACATCCCTGCGGTTTTCATCACTGCCTCCTTCCTTCATATTTCTCAACAGGCAGTAGGTAAGTTGCTATAACCAGACTGTACCATGGAAAGCTTACAGTCTCATGAGAGGGAGTAATTCCACCTGGTCTGGATTTTGGACCATTTTAAACTTAGTCAACTTACCAGCATTACAGTTGGCAGGTATGAAATGGCTTTTTTAAGATGAAGAACCCTAAACTCTTAAAGGAAGTTTTGGTCAGTATTGTAGAGAATATGATTAATTTTGATTCACTTTTTCTTCCCCTCCCCCCCCCCCCCAAAGTAGCCAATATCTGGGCTCCCAATGTATTCCTTGGTTCAAGCCTTTTTAGATTAAAAAAGGCATTCATTAAAATAAAAACCACCATGCCACAAAAAGCAAAATGCGCTCTGCCATTAGCTATGACAAACAAATGGTTTAGCAAATGCAAAATATTGTTCTAGTTGCATCGCTGGATGAACACGGTTACTTTCTGTTAGCTGTTAAGAATAAGAGATTATTGCCAAGTTTTTATTCTGGTATACTATATTAGTAAACTGAGGATGGAGTACTGCTACAATCATTTTCTTTTGAATTACAGCACTTCATTCACGAAGAAAAGAGATAAAGTTTAAAAACTGCAACAGCTAAGTTTATTTTAGTTGCGTTGTGTCTTCATTTCTAACCTACTTTCTTTCAATCAACCAGAATGTATGGTCACACAGATACAAGTATTTGGGTTTAATTATGTTTTGTATACTCTCACCAACTGACTTAAAAGTTATTGCTACCATGTGCTAGCTTTGGGCACTTCTACACGTTTATTTCAATGTTAATAATCAGCGGCTCAGCACTTTTTTGGGGGTTGCTTTTAAACTTATTCATAGTAGTTTTATTTGTACACTTGGTTCTGGCTGTCTCAGTGACCTGTCTTAAAACAGCACATCTAAACAGTTTAAACTAGACTCATGTTTTATGATAAATTTACATGCATACAAGGATGAATTGTTTTTTAAAAAACTGAGCTATATTGATACGTAGCCATTGTATTTGTTTGAGTGCCAGTGCAAATAAACAGCTGGCATTCCTTCCTTTTAATCTGTATGACACTCCTTAAAGAAAAGCCTTTGTAGACATTTTACAAAAGAGTATGAAACGTACCACCCCAACGTTCTGTATGTTTAGGTTGTTGAGCATTTTTGCACAACGTCATTAGGAGGCTGACACCGAATGCAGTCTTTGTCCACCCATATTTACATATGTGCAAGAAAAGTATAAGATACTTTGCTGTAGCAAATTTTATGTAACAAAGATATATCGTCACATTAATAAATTTAAAGAAATCCTTTGTATGAAAATGTTAAAATCTTTTGTATTTCATTTAGACCAAGGACATGCTGCTGTATGCTAGCTGTATGCGATAAATTCTACAGTAACTTTGTTGTCGTTTATGAACTTTAAAAGATTTTAATAAATGTTGGAGATCACAATTTGATTCTGTTATGATTTTAATTTTTAATCATGACATTTATAATTCTAGAAAGGTTCAGAGATTTTTCTGTTTTGAAAAATACTGTAATCATTCATCTTGCGTGTACAATAAGACAAAGTCTAGGAAATTGGTTCTGACGTGTCTGTCTGATATCCAGATTAAATTCTACATGGGCATAAATGGAAAAGTCATCATAATGCCATGATATTATGCTATTTTTTAATTTTATGAAAATCCTGTTAGCAAGTTAAACACTCTTCCAATATGGCATAATAGACTTCAGTATGGAAATGAGATTCTATTTTCGAAAAGGAGGGGAAGTGTGCAATTTCCAAGGCATTAGTGAATACATTTGACAATGTGAGTATTATACAACCCTCTCATTTAAACAGTCATGAAATATAACTACAGAATATTATGTTACCTGTATTTAATTTGAAAAATCCTTTTCACAATATGGAAAAATTGTATATCTATGACAGTAGAAGCTTGTTAATTTTACACATTTGAGGAATTAAGTGTTGAACTATATGGTATATTTTAATTGTACTCTAGTTGTATGTAACTTTCATTTCCAACATAAAGGATTGTATCTCATTAAGTAAATTGCTTTTTTTATTATCTTGTCAGTTGCATTAAAACCCTTATTTTTAAATCCTTTAAAGTATTTTACTAATTTTTGCAAATAATTAGATGTTTTTAAGTGCTGCAATAGTGTGCAATATAGTAAACATTTATATACAGAAGTGCAAATTAAATTATGTACAACACTTGTGCTGCTTCTTTGTGAATCAGAATGTTGTGATGAGAGTTGTTACACCTCCCCACACACTGCAAGCAGGGTTTGAGAGCCAAAGGAAAAGGCTGTGAAACCTACCACACGTATGAGTTGGGGCACATTAAGCTTTACACTAACCTAGGGTGTTTGGAGGTAGTGATGTGGAGAACACTAAAGGCACTATGAGAAGTCCTGGACTTCTTAGACAATCAAAAGCAAGCAAGGTGATCGTTAGCTTCAGTATTGTTTGTCTTCATATTATTTTCATTCAGACTCAATGCTTTTTATTAAAGATAATTGCCTGTTTTTAAACTGTCCGCAGATCCCGCTGTACAAACTTTGTGCTGTGTCTCATTGTGCTGTGAAACAACTGATAGAAGTAAAGACTGTTCATGGTCTTGGCATTGTCTGTCTTGAGGCTTTTTCTGCAAGTGGTGTTTGGAGAGGCCCTTGATACCTGCTGTGTCACGCAGCTCCTCTCCCTGCTGTCTGAGCTGAGCCTTGGCCTCTGCTTTTGCTGCTGTGCACCTACTGACTGCGGGTTTGATCTTGGTTTCATAGTAGTAGTGCTACATTATACTTTAAAGACCTTTGTACTTTTTCTGAAGCTGAGCTAAAAAAAAATGCAAAAACGCTGTCTTCTGCTTTTACTACAGCTCCCATGCAAACACAGCATGTTGAGCCACAGATTTTAAGATGTCATTCAGATTTGTTTTTCTGATTTGCTGTATGTGAGGACTTATCGCAGATCAGAATTTGAGAACCGTTCTATTAGAAAATGGTAGAAAGACAATTCCATCCTCCAGTTGGGGTGTATATAGCTGACCTGGATATGTTTAACAGTTAAAAAAATAAGAGTTACCACCACAGTTTTACAAGTGTGGGTCTTGCACACATTTTAAAAATAATTTTAGTTGAAGGCTTAAGGAATTGATTGATTTGAGTCCTCAGGGTAAAATACGAGTGTCTAATGTTAGGCTGGGCAGTAAAAGGGTTAGAACTCCACAAGGATGTTTAAATGCCTTACAGATATTAAATGTTTGTCATCTTACATAGAGATTATGTGACATTCTGGATTTTTTGAGAGGTATGCATATCTCGAGGCCAGATAGGGTCTCAGGATATCTTCCCTAGCTTCTGAATTTGATGATGAGTAAAACTGTGAATTAAATCTAAGGTCTAGTCACGTTTCTACCTTTTTTGTTGTTTTGTGGTTTGTATTTGAGGAGCATTTTTATAATACAAAAAGGGATGCCTGCCTGAAGGAAACTTGCATATGTCAAAAATGTATTTTATTCTTAAAATTACTACAAAAATTTCTTACCTCTGTGCAGTAACAGCAGCTTGAGGTTTCCATGAAATCTTCGGGATGAGTTCCTAAATATTTCAAAGCCAGTAAAAATTCTTTTACAATCCTTATAGCCTTGTCCTATTCCCTCCCTCAGAGGGTCAAATACAAATGTCTTTGCAAAAATATATTTCTAAGAATTGTGTTTATGTATCTATTTGCTTTAAAATCACACTTGTGTTCATTTGCATGAGGTCATGGTCGATGAAGCATGTATGGGAGACCCAGTAACAAACTCGCACATTTCTCACTCATCCTCAGTTTATAAGGTTTAGATTTTGGTAGATCACAGAGTGGCAATCTAGTGTCTGATTGCAAATGCTGCTCTCTGTCAGAAGCAGCCTGTCTGTGGGTGAGGTCTCTGTGCCAAGGACAAAGATAAAAGCACTGCCTGACTTGTGGACAAGGTTGCAGCACAAGAGTTCTTTAGGCTGGACGGTCATAGTTGAAAGGAGTTTGAGGATGGAGGTCAGGGATCTGTTCCCATATGTACACAACTGCGGTAATGTTTTCCTTTGTTGGGAGGTAGTCATCAGCAACTTCTTCCTTTGCCTTTTGTTTCCAGGGTGCTGTGGAAGATTGGAAAGGACACAGCTGTAAGTATGTTGACACAAATGGAGCAGGGTCTCAGAAGCCTGGCAGGCAGTGTGGTATGTTCCGAGTCTGTCCAGTCAGTTCCAGGAAAAATTACTGGTGATTAGGGCAACAAAGAGAAAACTGGAGTGCTGGAACTGATTAACTGTCTGAAATTCTTCCCCCACCAAGATAACTTGATTCAATTAAAAAAAAAAAATAAATCACCGCCTCATTTGGTGATGTAATGCTTTGGTCTAAACAGCAATATCACAAGAACTGCCTTCTACCAGCAGCTCTTTACTGTGTATTTCCACTGCTGCTTTGTATATGTAGTTACATAAGCTACAGTTCAACAAAACGAAAGCTACTTTGGAATGTCCTTTCAATTTCTTCCATCTTTACTGTCATCTTTCTATTTGATGTTTGCATGAGGTAGAGCTCTAGCAGGGACTCGGTTAACAACAGGTAATAACACCTTAGGTAAGTTAAACAGCATGACTCATCTATCTCATAGGTGTGTTAATTGAAGTTAAGCACTCAGTGTTTGGTTATTTTATAATTGCCCAGCATTAGAAATCTGTTTTCGACTGCCCCCTAAAAAATTAAATGGCGTTGTCTTTATTTCCCTTTTTTCTCTTACCATATACATCAGGAAGTGTGCAGCTGGCAGGCTTGCTTACCAGTGAGAAACACTGAGAGGAACTGAGCAGGCAGCCTTCCCAGGATCGCAGTGGCACAGTCAGTCGAAAGGCTCTACGATGTAACGCGTGTGTTGTGATATTCCCTAAAGTTATGCTTACTAACTCAACTCTGACTTTCCTTGAACTTTTTTAATGTTCCATGTTCCTACAAAACCCTGTAAACTAAAATAAATCATGGAACTAGATGATCTTTAAGGTCCCTTCCAACCTCAAGAATTCTGATTGCAACTTTACCAGCTCTGTGTACCTCTAGTTACATTCATTTGCCAGTAGATGTCACATTTGCATGGTGTGGAACACTCTGTGTAGGAAATGTCAGCTGCCGAGCACAGTAAGAACAACAGACTTGGAAAATATTCAAAAGTAGGTAGGGAATGAGAATTTTAGACTGTGCCAGACACATAGTATATCAGATAATATATACCATACAAGGCGTGAGTATTTGTTCTTCATTTATTAGCAGATTTTGCCTTTAAATCCTTCTAGAGTTAAGTTGTAATATTTTTTTACTGGTTTTCATATCGGCATCAGCAAAAAAGGAGGTTTTGGCACTAATTTGAAAAACGGCAATTTTGCATAGTACATATTATTGCACAAAATGTATGGAAATTTCATTAAAAACCTGACTGATAAATCCTGTTTTTATTAGAAGCTAGAATCAGAGGAAGGTGTCTGTTTTAATAGCGCACAATCAAATTTCAAATTTGGAAGTTCAGAAGTACACTACTTTTAACCACTATTTAAGGTTATCACTAACAAAAATGGAAAAGTGCTCCTAAGCTAATTCATTAAATAAATAGTATTTATAGTAGAGCGAATATAAATTTTTTAGAGTTGGATGCTTATAAAACTTAGATGTATCCTCTGTTCATATTTCATGAGACCACTGTTTGTGTTTTTCTGAATTATGTGTCCACCAGAGCAGTTGAAAATAGTTACAGCAAATGTGCTCTTCATGTTCTCTAATCAGGGCCTCAGCAACTAGTTTAAGAGCTGAACAAGTTTTTAAATGGTCAGAATGCAGATCTGTTGAATGCCGCATGTGCTTGTGTTCAGATGTGAATATCTGGTTTTACTTCATGCCAAAGGAAATGGGGAAAACCAGAGCCATGTAATGTGTGTCTGGAACATTTACCCCATTGTAACAGTAGTTCGTTCCTTGCAGTCAGTGGTAGATTTGGCAACCACTGTCCACCAATATCATGTGCATCCTTTGAGCACAAAGGATCATAGGGATGTAATTTCTTTTGGTTTCCTCACAGTTCAGTGCCTATGAGCAGACAGAGCACCCCTAATGGCACCAGGAACAGAGCTGAAGAAAATCCCCTTCTCTGGGTCTGGGGTTTTCAGAGTGCTGAGAAGCAGCATCCTCCAAAGCTAATCAAAGAATGGGATACTTTACTCTGGTCTGCCACACCTGGCATCAGTTCTGGCAGTTACACTGGAATAATAACATGGAAAGAAGATGCCAGTATTTACCAGGACATGGTTACTTCACAAACGTTACTTCAAAAATGCTTCTGACAAGTAGGATCCTCGCCCCTGGGAGAAAAGGTTCTCAGTAAAGTTGGGGAAAATGTAGCAGGTTCTCAGTAAAGTTGGAGAAAATGTAGCACTAAATTCCTAATGTAGTGTTTGAAATATAGTTGAGATTTCTGCTTGTGTTTTATTGACTTTTTTTGTTTGCAACTGTTTTCCCATTCCTGTGTTCATCAGCATGTTGTGCTTTCCATTTGCCTCACAACCAAAGTGCAACCTTTCAGATTTCCCATAGATATAACAACTATTTCACTGAGATGTCTGAGCCCTATTTATATAAAATATTTTTATTAGGCTGGATTCAGTTTAACAGTGTTGGTCTGTCATATGAATATTTTTATAAACTTTTTGCTACATTATGACAAGCTGGGCAAATATGGGCAGGTACTACTGTTAACTCAGCTCGTTGTGCCCATACTTTATACAATGATTTTTAATAAAAAATATAAGCTTTAAACTAACAAGGGCTTATGTCTGTACAGAAGCTTTATTAAAAATGAACAACTACAATAACAAGTTGCACAACAAAATAAGTAGGGCAGGAAATTCTCAGTGAAGTGGATATAATTCACGTGCAGGAAGATTTATTTAAGCAACTCAGTCCTGGAAACATGAGGAAGCAAAAGCAGAAAGGTATCACTGGCCTTATAGTCAGCTGCTGAACCCGTTCATTTTTAAACTGGCATGAAGAAGGTGCAACTCTAATCCTCTTATTGGAGAGTCATATGATTAAAAAAAAACCAGGTTGGATAATGCATATTGTATAGAAAGTACCTTAGAATACTAAGGCAAAGATTTAAGGGGCTCCTCATTAGGACAAAACCGAGGGTCTTTGTCCCTCCGCCTCGTCAGCAGGTCTGGGCAGTGCTCCTCCCCCCAGGCCTGCAGCCGAGGAGCTGTCACTGACTCAGCACTGAGCACCTGCACAGCTCTTAACCCCTGCCTTGGCCTTGGCACCCAGAGCTTTGGCAAAACTCTTGCATGCCTACAGACCCTGTTTTTTACCTTATAAGATTGTACCCAGGTAACTGCATGGAATGTAAATTGAGGCTGACTGGCTGTTGTGCTCTGACCTGGCGTTTAAACACACTGCAAACTTAGTTGCCTTGAAAATGAATGCCAGGCTGGTACCAAGTCACTGCTGATTCTGGCCACGGGTTTTCTGCTTCCCTTCCCTCTCACTTAATACCAGTGCTCTCTTTAGCCTTTTGTCTAGGCTTTGTGCAGAACTTCAGAGCAACGTGACAGTGCTCAGCCATGCAGAAAACCCTGGCGGGTCAGAAGGGGACTGTGAAGAAGACACAGCATGGTTTTTGGAGGACCTCCCTGGCCAAGGCAGGAATTGGAGAGGCATTTCATTGCTGGACTCCATGAGCAGGCTGGAGTACCTTGATGGGAGCTGTCCCTCATTCCTCTGTGCAGTGCCGAAATAGGGAAGGGGAAGCAGGACAACGGGTATTAAGCTGTTCTTGTTGTGCAGCAAGGTAAGTGGCAAAATTCCACTCAAGCAAACTAGAAAGACTATGGATAGGAGATAAAAAGAATTTAACTGAGGAAAGACAGTTTTCTGAGAGTAAAGTGTTAGAAATCTGCACCCTGGACCAGTAACAGTGATTTTGCCTTTTTCTGGGTGTACAGTAGCTGCCAGGGACTGTTGAAAAGACCCTTAGTTACTTACTAGCCATGTAGGTGTGATAAAATTGTAGTGTGGAGCAAGGGGCCGTTTAGAGCAGACCAGAAAGGTAGAAGGTACTGCTGAGACCCTACTGCACACAGGGGTGTAACTCCAAATGTCTGCTCCTGGAAAGTGAATGTACACAAAGGGGAAGGGGGAACAAACTCAAAAAATGCGAATGGTAAAAGGGCTGTAGTCATTTAGACAGCTGAGTCTATATAACAATGTAAATACCAGAGAAACAGAGAAGTCAAGTATTAAACTAAACGGTGTTGCTACAGGAACAAGTAGGTATAAACTGTTGATGTATTTTTCAAGTTGCAAACTGTGTTCTTAATCACCAGCAAGGGGGAGCTGGACACAGGTTTTCTGACTGGCAGAGCGGGGCGAGATTCCTGACGGCCCCAGGCCGGCGCTGGGTGTGGGTGGGGTTGTGTGAGGGCTTGGCTGTGACGGCAGGACACCAAACCCCGCGGCCCAGACACTCCATTTTCAGTCCTGTATCGCCAGGAGGGAAATGATGCGAAAGGCATTTTTCGACTACTGTTATTAATAGACTGGACGTACATGTACATTAATTCAGTTTGGGGGACAAGCCGTCATCTTACACCCATGTCACTTCCACACCTGTGACAAGTTGCTTAAAAGCGGCCCGTGCTCCCACAGCCAGTGCACTGCACTACGAGAGGTTGATGAGTTTTTGGCCGCCAGCCACATTTGGCCGAAATCTCCCTGCATTTTGGCTACCCTTGGTTTGCTTTCCTGCTCACGGTGAGCAGCAGGAATCACAAACGATCGCTGGCAGCTACGAAATGCCACCCTGAGAACCTAGAGGGGGAGCGAGCACCGTGCAGCGCTAATGGCACGGCGAGGTCCGGCGGCAGCGGCTCCGGCGGGGCCGCGAGGAGGGGCCGCCCCTGCGCGACCACAGTTCCCAGCAGCCCCCGCGGCCCGGGGGGTCTGTCCCGCTGAGGGCACCCGGCGCTGCCTCCGGGCCCGCGGAGCTCTGAGGCGTTCGGTGGTTGTTGGCAAAGAAATCCGTATTTTATACAGGGATACGATCCAATCTCCTCTGCAGAAGGCTAGGTTATTGAGACTGGCTTCCCTCGGTGTGAAACCACACAAGTCCTGCGTTGTTTCTGCACTCAGCTTTCCCTATACGTGTTTGACCATAATTTTACCCGGGATACTGGAATAAGGAAGGTTTAAAGGGCTTTGTTTGGCTCTCGGGGGGCTGAAATTCAGTATCTGCTGCACAGCTAAAAGGGCACTATGTTCTCCTTCACCTCAAACAATCTACTGTTTTCATTTCCAATACCTAGAAAACAGGACTGGTGTCCGATACCTGCACTGACCTCTGCATGTTTCCCCCTGTGTGACAGCAGCAGTTCAGATGCACCCAGGGCTGACTCCTCAACCTGGATCCACCAACTCTGGTCTCACTTTGTTCCCTGCATGGCTTGGAAATGTTTTATTGCCAGAAGTGGGATGCAAAAACCTAAAGACTAATGCACTTTTCTGCTTTGCCTTCCTCCAGACATATTTTCATTACAATTAAATTACCTTACCCCAATGAATAAAAATACAAGCCACAAATCATATTCCACGTTGAATTTTTCCAGAGCCCGTTTTATTAAAATTCCTCTCTTTGCCATTCAAGGTCCTCCAGAAGGAACACCTGCACTGTGTGAGCCTCACTTCAAATACTCAAAGGATTAATTGAAGAACATGATGGAAGGAAGGGGAGAGTGTGAGTACTCGTTTATATTTGTATCCTCAAATGTCAGTTCGTTACCGAAGTTAGAAACCAGCTGATGCAGAAAACTCATTATGGCCTCATTTAGAACGCTTATTTCTTGAGAGACGGAAAAGAATTGCCTTGCTCAGCTCACTTGTCCAACACGAATATGCCATGTATTGCAGTATGCTTTGGGATACGAAGTAGAGGGTCTTCTTTAGGGTGCAGTACGCTTAATACTCTATTTTTCTTGTTTATCTGCATTTATTTAAATCCCAAAGCAGTGAGGAATGTCACTGCTCTCTGTTCTCAAAGCTTTTGTCGATACTTGAGCCCTTATTTGCATAGTTTTTGCAAGCTTTGCCTATTTATTTGACAGCACCTAAGTCAGACAAAACGAAGTGGTTGAGGAAGTCATGTCTACAGTCCTTTGCAAAAAATGTCCACTTTTCTGGTGATTTTAGTGCCTCTAACTGTGTCCAGAGTGCGGTAACCTTTGGCAGTGAGACAGATGCAAGGCTCCTGGGACAGCTCCCCGTGCCTGCTCAGCTGGCCAGCAGGCTCTGTCCGAGCCGGCTGCGGCACTCGTGTCACAGAGCTCTGCAGAAATCAAGGTGGAGTCGCCAGTAGGTTCTGTAGGAATGCCCAGGTAATCTGTAATGACCCCATACCTCGCAGCGAACAACAAAGGCGTAATTTGAGGGGTTTGACGCAGAAGGAAACTCTGTAATTAACACATCCCATAAATTTTAAGCAACCCAAGCTGTTAGGAATAGTCAAAAGGTAACATCTGATTTGTGGCTGGGACACAGCCCTGGCTGCAAAGCCTGTGTGTGGGGAAGGCAGGGTGTGTTTGGTTAGTATTCCATGCTTACTCTCCCCAGTGCTGACAGCATGTCACCCATGCAATGCTTCTATGCCATTAGAAAGGATCATGAATCAAAGGAAAATTTGAAGAAATTAAAAAAACAGTGTAACAAAGAAAGAAAGAAAGTGCTGTTGCCAGAGAAGCTTGAAAACTCTTGTATTAAACTCTGTGGGTGAGATTTTATTGCCACTGGGCCAGACTTTGTCATTTGTAGGCACTTTGAATTGTACCTCCCTATACAGCAAATCCCGTGGGTAGGGTACTCTTTGTGGAATAACGTCAGGAGCTGAGGCGACTAAGAGGTGTCGATGGCCCCGAGAACCGGTGTCGCCGTCTCCTCGCTTTCCCCGGTGGTGGTGGCTCGGTTGTGCCGTCCTGGGTCACTCTCTCCCCGTCACCCGAGCCTGCGGGTTGCACGAGTTTCCAGAGAAAGCCATGTATCTGTTCACATGCGTGCTGACAAACTCATTCTACAAATTAATTTTTGTAACTTTATCCATTTTCCCGAAATGTGGCTGCTCCTATTTCCCACCTTACGCAAAATTTCTTCGGCTCGGATACCGCACCTTTTAAAAAAAATACCTGCGGATTTGTTCCCTTTCCGTTCCTTCGTACCACTCGGTAGGAGGAGTAGAAATGCCCACAGGGAGGTGGCGAACCGGGCACGGAGCGCTGCTGCCCGCGCGCCGCCGGCAGCTCCGCGCACCCCGGCACCGGCGCCGCCCCGCACGAAAGCGCCGCCGGCGGGCAGCGGCTCCGCGGAGGCGTCGCTCCCTGCCTGGCCCCGCTCCCGTCCCCAACACGATGGACCTCCCCGGTGCCCTCCCGAGCCCGGGCGGGGGGGAGCCCCGCGGAGCGGCGCCTTTAACGCGGCGGCCATGACGCGGGCGGTCCGAGTGTGGCGGGCGCGTCACGGGGCCGGGCGGGGCCGCTCCCGGTGTCACTCGGAGCCGCCGCGGAGCGCCCGCTGCCGCCGGGGGGGCGGGGGCCGCGGGCTCCGCCGCTCCGCCGCAGCCGGGAGCCATGCGCCGGTTTAGTTGCTCGTAGGTAGGTTTTTCTGCCTCGCTTCCCCCGCCCCCCGGCCGAAACTGACAATGCAATGCGGTGCGGTGCGAGCGGGCTCGGGGGTGCCGTGAGATGGTGAACGCGTGTCACAGCCCCGGCGGAGCCGCGGGAAGGGGAGCCCCTGGAGCTCCCCGCCGCCCACGGGCTCCGCGGAAGGTGCCCGCCCCGAGCCCGGGTGGCTGCGGGTCCTGCGCGGGCGCGGTGCGGAGGCGTTCCGCAGGTGGGGTGGTGCGGGTGTCGCCTGCAGTCACCTCGGGTGAACCAAGAAGTGATTTAAGGGAATGCGTGGAGTTCGGTCAGCACTGCAGGGAGAAGCATCTTTCCGATTAGTTTGTTACTGTTTTATTGGTGGTTTACGTGCTGCTAGATGTTTAATAAAGGGGTTGTGGTTGGGTTTTTTTCAACAGCAGTGTTAATTGCTGCTCTCTGTTTTTGCAAAGTTTTAGCTGAAGAGCATGATTTCCCTATTCTGTAATTCCTAGAGCTTGTAACGTTTCGCTGGCATCCATTAATGCTACAGCAAGAACATCCTGAGTCCTTGGTCAGTTCTCTGGTGCTCTCTGAAATAGAAATGGCTTACTTGAGAACTGAAAGGAAAGGCTCGAGTCATTTCTGTGTGTTCTGCAAAGTGGTGGAAAAAGCTACGTGGTGAACGTACTCCAGCACATTGTGAGAAGGGACACAAAGTGGATTTTCTCCTGTGCCCTTGGTGTGCCCCTTTCCTTTCCAGAGTTTGGTTGGTGTACCATGCCTATAGAAGAAGCTGTGCTAGAGCAGGAAGGATACTCTTATGGATAAGGTACTGATTTAGGCCTCAGGAGTTTGGTGCTCAGTTGTAGTTCTGCTTACCCTTTTTATGTGTGAGATGGGCATAAGTGACTATGCTCATGTATATCCCAGAGTCCCATTTGTGAAAAAAAGGCTGTGGATTTCCAAACCTCCCTAAGGATAAGATCGTGTGTCTCTTTGGATCCTCTGTACTGCAGGATGACTGAAGGCCTATTAAGCTCTCTTGATACACAGCTATATATTGTAGGTCAATCTCCATGTATGTGAATATATAATTTGATCAAATTTTTAACAGTTTTAAAAAGAATCAAATGTAATGTTTCCTTTCTTGATTTTCGAGCAAGAAATATTTGTGTTTGAAATACAGGTCAACTTTTTTCTGGGTCATTATCTCCCATCAGCTTTGCCAGGCTTCTGAAGAAATAGGTCTTCCACAGTGCCACTGCTCTCAGGTGGAAACATCCTTGTGTCCCTGTAGAATGCATGTTTTGGTTACATTATGTTGCTCTTGTCATACTACCAATAATTAAAAACAGCTAATTTTTTTCCTCCCTCTTGACTAGTTGCTGAAGTAAGAGAAACCTCTATCATCCCCATGCTAACTGTTGACATGGAAAACAAGGAAAATGGCTCTTTGGATGTCAAAAAGTAAGTGAATTTATAATGTTCCTTCTGTGTAAACAGCACATGAATTTTGAACGTAGTTTTCATTTGACCTAATGTGGTTGGCATTGGTGGGTGTTTCCATCTTTGCTCATTTCAAATCCCTCTTGTTCTCAATTATTTTTATTGTATTTCAGCTTTGAAATAGAGGAGTCTAGGACACCGAGTTGCTTAAAAATAGTGTGTGGAAGGACTGTATAGCAATGGAGAGATCTAGAAGCTAGTAATTTAAGTTAGTGGTATAGCTTTCTCTGTGGATTTGTTTCCTCTTAACCAGCGACTAAAGTGGTAGCCCTGTAACAAATATTATATCTCTGCGCACTTGTCTGCTAATGGCTCATGGAAAGTGCCTAATGGAGAGAAGCATCCTATGTGGAAATCTTCTGTCTCGTTCATATGCCCCTGTCTGCTGACAACCCACCTGTGTAGGGCTGAGAAGTAGCAGAACATGTTGATGTCAGTTCTCTTCTGAAACAGATATTTTAATCTGTTTATTGGAGAAGCCCTAAACTGTTGGGGTTTTACTTCAGACCTGGGGTGGGAATAAGACATGGTGTGCACTGCTCTACTGTTTTGTGTGGTAAACTGCAGGTTCAGGGAGAGGAACTGTTTTGCAGGCATTTATTTATCCTTAAAGGGCAGAAATCTTTAGATTTGGATTAGCAATCCCGAGTGAAGTTGTGATCTGAGAAATGAAGTTCTATCTGGAAAAATCTGTCTCTGCAGCTTCAGGGTTATAGAAGCTATGCTGAGATTGATGTATACACATGTATATATATTAAAAGGAAAAAACCCAAACCACAAAGAAAGGTACTAGAGTGAGTTCTTAGTCTGTCCTCTCAAACTGCAACATTTCTGTGCACCTGCACCTCATTCTTCTCCTTCAGATCTATACTATATAAGCCGTCCAAGAAAATGTGACAATGCTGAGGCTACCAAGCACTAGAGTAATATAAATAATAATAATAATGGTCACTTCAGGATGCTGATAAAACACCTGATTCTGACACAGCATTAAAAGCTCTGATGGCAGCCATTAAAATCAGCATCCTTCCCCTCCGCCTGAGGTGCTGACTACACCACACCAAGAGCATTTTGCTCTTCAGTGATGGATTATTGTGTGTGTCCCTCAGAAGCCACCTTCAGCTGACAGTCTGGCTTCTGCAATGAGTGCTCTGGTGGGAGGAGAAGGGATGCAGCCGAAGCAAGACAGGTCACGTTAAATCATTTTCCTCAAAGCTTGGGTGATAAAGACTCAAATAGTGGTTGTTAAGGTGGCTTTTTAGAATGGTTGGGAATTGTAATTAAACTGATCCCGAGCTGTGGTTTCTAGGTGAATGTATATAGTATGTTTGTGTGCATATCTGCAAAGAAAGTATTTGACACTTCCTTGAAGTGGTTATAAATAGCTTGGATAAAATCTGTTTGTTCTCAGCTATATCTTTTCAGACCTTGCTGCTTCTGCCACATGATGGCAATAAAGGCACAGGGACAGTGGTGAAAAGCAGACAAGCTTAATCTTTATTCATTGTCAGTGCATCTAGTATCTCGTTTCAAAGCCTAAAATGCCAGTCCTCTTGAGATTTTACAGCATCCAGGATGTCAGGCATGAAGCAGTGTACAGCAAAACTATGCATGTACAGTATATATTCCCTTTTCTTGTCTAAAGAATAGAGCCATGTCAACAGCAGAGCAAAGAGGAGACTGTTAAAATCTAGAAGCCAAATGAGCATCTGTGTGGGTAGATGGGTTACAATCCAGGCAGCCTCCAGCAGTCTGCCACATGCCTTCCAGTCTTCTGCAGCTGTAGCTGTGGAAATTGGCTCCTCTTGAGATTTAGGGTGATGCTATTCCTTGAGGCGAGAACTTCCAGTTATTTCCTGTGATTAGTTAACGACTGAGGTAGAGCCCCTGAAGTCATTGTAGTTGAGCCAAGAATGAGGCTGGATCAAGCTGTACTTCCCTAATGATAAAAGAAGAGGTACAAGAAGAACTAATGCACCTGAGCTAATATACAAAACTGTGGGACCGTATTGAACTTGAAATCAAGTGTTTGGAGAATTAAGCAAATTACAGTTAGGAGGTATTTTTACAAATTGAATCTTTATTTACTGTTTAGGAAAGATTAAACTCAATATCTTTTAGGATTTTTTTTTAAATACTGAGTTGTTGGTGTAATTTTAAGTAGAAGATGAGTCATTGGAAGTAATGGTCTTAGGGAAAATGCAAAAATTTAGATATAATTCTTTCAATTCTGCTTTTATAAAAAACGTAGACTTTTTTGTGTGGTGCTTTTCATATTTTACTTCTTAGGCCTCAGGATGTGCACAACACCAAAAAAATCTTAATTGGCAGGCATTCTTTGAGTTAAAAAAGGAGAAAAGTGCTGTTCTGATAAGGCCAGATAGTCCTATTTTCAATTTTGCTGAGTGTTGCTTTCTGTGTAATCACAGTCAGTGAAGCAATTCATGAAGTAGGTCATTATGGGATGAGCAAAAAGCAAGAAACTGGTCCACATTGCTCCGAGACATGTTAGAAGTGAAAAAAACTGCTTTTAGAAGGCCAAAGGCTGCATAGGTTGTGGATGAGTCCCTACAGTCAGATTTTGTTGCTATGTTGACAGGTACATTTTAAGAGTTAGGGGAGATGCAAAACCAATTGTTTCACGAGTCCTCCTTCCCAGGGCTGAAATAATTGTAGAAATTGGGATGTTGTAGAAACGGTGATGAGAGTCACTCTACGTGATTCCATTTAGCTGGTTTGAAAAATGATTTGCCCTTGATTCACCCAGTTATTTTGCTGAAAGACATACAAGTCCAGGCAAGGCAGAGGTGGTGTCAGTTGAAAAAAAAAATAAATTCAGAGGACAACACAAAAATGATGTCAGCGGAACTATAATCTGTGTTTCTTTTCCAGCTGGTGCTGTTGAAATCAAAGTCCTGCCTCTAAGCTTCAGACCTGAAATGGATAGGATTCTGACATCTGCCCTGATCTGTACATTTTCTTCATTAATGCTGTGGTTAAGCTTGCAGAAAAGTGGAAAATGTTTGACGTGAACTTCAGGACTTCTAGTTAGAGAAACATGTTAAAGAAACTTTTTGATATCTTGCTCTTCATCCTCATAAATGGCAATAGGAAAAGCTATCAAGTTCGCTATGTGTCCTTTATCCCAAGAATTTCAGATAACCTTTGTATGTCCTTGTGATACGCTGATTACAGTTTGAGGAAAGGAAATGCAGGGTAAGGACAGTAATGTTTGGTTGGTTTTGTTACTGTGGAAAACAATTGCCTGAGGTTAATCACAGAAAGAATTAATTCTGATTATGTTTAATAGATGTTATCTCAGATTCATAGCTATTTAAAAACTCCATAGATTTTTCCAAAGATGAGTCCAAAAACATTTTTGGGCAATTTTCTATATTGAGAATCAGTGCAATCATTGGGTGCCTCCTATGTTGTTTTGTTTGATTTTTTTTTTTTTTTTGCTTGTTTGTTTGTGTTTTAGTAGTTGTTGTTTTACAAGGTCAAGATGGTTACCAGTAGTTACAAGGAAGCACAGTCTCATCTAGGAATAGAATAAGCATTTGATAGCTGACAACAAGCTGTAGGCTTGAAAGACAGGAATTTGGTACCTCAGTTATGGCAGTGTTCATTCTCCAACAGCAATGGCAGCACACTTGTAGGAAGATCCTGACTGATTGTCTTTGGCTGATGTGAAGAGTCATATATTTTCTTTTCTGAGGGGAGAGGTACCTCAATTGACCCCAGCATTAGGTCTTTGAAATGAAAAAGAACAGGAGTGGCTATTCCATATTGGGGTGGAGGGAAGTGTGCTAAAGAGTACTTTTCCTGAAGAAACAAGGAAGGAGGAGATGTACTTGAGGTGTGCACAAAGAAGCAGCAGATGTTCTGCACATTTCTAGTGATTACTTGTCTGAATTTGCACTTTGCAGTTCAGTAGAGAACGGGAGACCTCCGGATCCTGCTGACTGGGCTGTTACTGATGTTGTGAATTATTTCAGAACGGCTGGATTTGAAGAACAAGCCAATGCTTTTCAAGAACAGGTAAATCTGTTATCAAACACCTTCTGACTGTCACCAGTTTCTCATGTTGCACATTTTTGCCATGGATGCCGTTATGTACCAAAAAATGGGAGTGAAAACCCTGCCTTAATGGGGGATTTGTCTGTTATTATGTGACAATCCACGGGACTATGATCTTTGGATAATAATATTGTTCTACAAGATGTGGATAATGGGTTGGAGTTTGGAAGTCATTAGGAAGGTGAGAAATGAAAACAAATTTGCTGGCTTGAACTCAGTTTCTCTATACAACCCACTCAGTATCACTGTCTTGAATAGTGAGTAGTCAATAGCAATTCCCTTCTTTCTTAGTGTATTGTGCAAATACAGTAATGAGTATTTATAAAACCCAGGGCTCCTAAGCAATAAGTTGGTTTTGGCCTAGGGTGAAAAAGTTATTGGCAGCTATGCAGGGACATTCTGCATCTCACATGAATTTGTTGGTCAGGTTAATGTTACTGACCTTCAGCACCATGTCTGTAAAATCCCATGTGATTGTAACTGATGAATATAACAAAGTATCTAAATTTAACTCTTTGTTCTTGAGGTCAAAGAGCCTGCTGCTGGGTGATTCTCTGGCAGGTTGCAGAGAAAGTCTCTTTCTGCAGCTGCTACTCATTTTTCAGAATTTGACTATGGGTAAACAGGCCAAAAAGAGAAAATGTTTCAGTTTGTCCATTCCTTAACACCAGCATCCATGTCTCCTCAACAGCCTTGGAAATGTGGCTTAAAAAAAACACACAGGCAAAGTAATTGTGGCCTCTGGGAGTTTCTTCGTTATACTGACAGATACCTCTGACTTTCATCAAATATTTTAACCCCTCTGCACCTCAGCTGGCTTGTCAATAATACTGCAGTAATTACTCCTGATCTTGCAGCAGCAAGGTGAGGCCAACTCATTTGCTTTGTTGGAAAAGCAATTGGCAACAGCCTTATGGAAAGCAGTGTAGAAGTAGAGTGGAAAGATTTAATTAATATTCTGCAGTGAGGGCAAGTGGCTTCAGTAGGGTAACCGAGGTCTCTGCTAGGGTAACCGTGTGCAGAAATGTGGCTGTGCTTCCACTGCCAGCCTCACTTTATGCTAAAGCCTTGGAGAGAGAGGCACACAGCTCCCACCAGGATGTGGTCAGGAGCTGTGGGATGGATAGTCATAGCAAGTCATGGCCACTTCCTCATCCCTCTTTCCCATTAGCAGCACAAGGAGCAGCAAGTACCTGGTTCTACATACCAGCTCTGCCAGCCTATTCCCTGTCTGCACCAGGAACAGCCCCATAAACAACCCTGTCCCTAACCTCTTACCAGTGGTTGTGTTCAGTTTCTTCTACAGTATTTAGTAGCCACTAACTTTAACTCTGTCCTCTCATGGTATTTGTTATCAGGATCTTCCAGGTATGGCAGTACTGTCAGGTTCACTTTTAACCCTGGCCATCCTCTCTCTATAGAGCACCAGTCATGGAGCTGAAGTGCTGGCCACCTCTTATTTTCCTCTGCCATTTGCAGTTTGCATGGGCCCCAGAAACCTAGTATGATTTGTTCTACTACTGCACTGAACATGTACTGGAAGAGGAATGAGGTTGTAAGTGGTAAAGGAAAGTATTCAGTTTCACCTACAACACTGGGAAATTGTTTTCCGCTGAACTGCTTCAGTAAAGGTAGCATAACCATTTCCTTATAAAACAGCCATAGCCCAGGATGTAGTCATTACATCTGTTAATAAGATCAGCTTTTACACAACAGTACCTGAGTCCACACTTTCTTTTGATGAATCTGAGTATATCTGGACTCGCCTAAAACAAGTGACTCAAAAAAAACTTTAAGACCTGCATTTTTATTACAATATTCTAAGGAAAATGAGAAGACATTTTAAAGGTTGCAGAATATTTTGTTAAAACCCTATTGTAAGTGCTGGTAAGAAATGGTGATTGTACGGTGATTATACATTATTCCTTCTTGGAGTTCCACTGATGTCAGCAAATCAAAAGAGCTCACTGATGAAAACAGACTCAACTGAAAGATGTTGCCCAGTCATAAAATCCCATAACATCAGCAAGCAAATCAGACAAGCCTGGGGACACAGGAGATACCTAAAGAGAGAGGAATGCCAGATGCAGGATGAGGGTATGAACATCTTCAAAGAAATGGTGCCTGCCAGTATGTGGCTGAGCTTTCTCTAGGAGCCCTGGGAGCACAGAGGGCTGTGGCTCACTCCAAGACTGAAGCTGTTTGCAAAGTCTCAAGACACACTAGTGCTATAACCTTTGTTATTGCCCATGTGGCTTCTTAACTATTAGTATTGCGATAGCCAGATAAGCCCAAGTAACCCAGGGCTAGTTTGCTGGCCTCACTGCATTGCCTTATAAGAAGGTAAACTGGGGTTTGATACTAGCTTGTGTTCACTGCTGCTTTCTAGCAGAGCCATGGCATGGAGGGGCACGTAAGCATGCTGGCTGCCTTGCTTTCCTGTTAGCTGTACTGTAAAACCTTGCAGTTCTCAGTCGCTTCGAGAAAGGGCACAAAGAGTGGTGGGAGGACTCCAAGTTTAACCTGATTATTTGCTGAAGACAATATGCTACTGCTGTTGAGGTCATCCTGGCAGGGTGGGGAGTTATTGTTAGCCCTAGTTGTGCAGAGGGGTCTCTCTGCAGGTTACATTAAAAAGGCCTACTGAAAACTGGCATTCAAGTTGCACCCTGAAAAAAAAAATCCAGAAAATAGAGAAATAGCAGAGAAGAAATCAGAGAAGTCACCAAAGCATACAAAATCTTACCTGGTGCCAAAAAGTGGAGTAACTGTGACAATTCTGCAGAAGCATGTTTATGTGGAAAACTTAAAGGAAGTGGAAGAGGTAAAGCTTACAATACACCCAAAGATATAAAACGCTTGAACTCTGAATACGTAATCACTCCTTTCTACACAGATGTGTTTAAAGAATCAGTTTTCTATTCCGTGAAAGCCTTAGTAGTTACCAGCATTTCTAGAAACCGTGGGGAACCCTGTGGAAGAAGAAGGGGAAGGAATAGATGCTTTTTTCCTATTCTTGGAGTTTCTCCTGTTCCAGGTACTGGATTTACTTCATTGGGATCCTACCAAGCTGGAGGCTGTTCTTCCTCCATAGCATCGTTGAACAGCAGCAGAAAAGGCAACTTCAGATCGGTCATAGCAATGAGCAAAATACTCACTGGTGTCAAAATTCCCACAGAAAGAATTGTGACGAATGGAAAAGAGAGGATAGAAACTGGGTTTACCCATTAACATTCTCAACAGTAATTGGAAAGAGACCTGCTATAATTGGGTAAAAAGTTATTGGAAACTTTTTTTTCTTTTAGAAATACTGTTACTTTGTGCTCCTCTGAGGGATTAGCAGTCGTATATATCCTGGGGATATTTTAAAGAAATTCCACTTTCAGCTGATCTTTGGCTATATTGTGGTTTGTCCATTTATTTGTTATTCTGTATTTATCAAACTTTATCAGATCAGTCTGGACAAATTCATGCTGAACTGTAATATAAATCTTCTTTTCGTGTTGAGTTGTAATCAAGAATGGGATCTCTAACATTTCCAAGATGACATTTAATATTCCTAAGGAACATGCTGCAGTTTGATAGTTTGATGTGTAACGTTTATAATACTTAAAAAAATACTAAATGTTGGTCATATATTAGAGGACAACAACTAAATGCCAGCATTTTAATTCGTTGTTGGCTATTGATAATAAATTCAACAGTTAAAAACAGGGTTTTTTTAATAAAAAATAAAAAAAGAATGCAACGGCAGAGTGAAGTCCAGTGCAGGAGAATGCCAGATAAGGCTATATACTTCTTTGAGCTATGATGCCCTTTGGAGGTGTGGCTGTGTTGTGAGACACCAATAAATGCATTTTTGTGTAGCTGTAGCTCCTGTCCCTGGAGCAGTGAAGTGGGATTGAACTGTAGCATTGTATAACGAAGAGGATGGTCCTGTGTCTAAAAGGGAGGAGGGAGGTGAGAGATGTGGATTCTTTCTCTTCCATTTTGACCTTTGAAAATTCATTTAGAGGTTGTTTTCAAACGTACAACAAGATTTTGAGATGCAAAGAAACCCAAAGCTTACAGGATTTCTAGCCTGAACAGGTCAGAAAGTCAAGGTCTGAGAGAAAAAAAAATCCTACTATATCTGTGATTTACAAGAGGCATTTAAGCAGGAAAGTGTAAGGGTTGTTGAGACCTAAACTTAGCAAGTTTCTGCTTTTTTCCTCCTCTATTGTAGTAAGTAGAGGAAGAGGAGCTCCTTCAGAGTGTTGAGCTCCAGTTAGGCCCTTCTAAAATTTCTGATTGCAAGAGCATTTTCCTTGTTTTCCCCCACAGAACACATAGGAAGGTTGCCCTTTTAAAGAAGGCACTTGAAATTATTAGCAGATACTGACTAGTCTAAACTTGCATATTGCTGTCAGTAGTAATTCTGAAATGCACTTCATAAGTTGCCTTCTTAAGAGTATCCTTCCCTTAATGGCTGATAATTAGGCAATCTGCACTTGTACCTATTAATTTGAAAGAAGTCTACAAGGAGGGAATTTTGAAATTAGGCTTATTTGGATTTTGTGCTTGACTAAATAGTATTTATGCCTTAGCACAGGTGAGCACTTGAAAAGCAGACAGCAGAATTTAGCAGCTATAAATGTGGTTTCAGGAAAACAAAGGCTACCATTTCTTTTCTCACTGATGCTCTGTAGTAGTCTTCCATGTTTTGCATGACTGTTCTCATCTGTTAGATTTGTACATTTGTCTTTATCAACTCTTTAATTCTTCTTATAGGAAATTGATGGCAAATCATTACTGTTGATGACAAGAAATGATGTACTGACTGGACTTTCATTAAAACTGGGGCCTGCGCTGAAAATCTATGAATATCACGTAAAACCTCTACAGACACAACATCTAAAGAACAACTCTTTGTAGCAAATTGTCTAATTGGGGTCATGTTGTGCCTCAAAGGAAAAATAAGCAATTTGGTTTCATGTGATGGAACTTTGTAAAGAGAGAATATATCTATTAAGAGTTTAAACCAAATTACAATATATATCCTATTGGATAGAGTTGGCAATATACTATATACTGAGTCTGAACAGAGAGAGGTGGTGTGTATTTTTTACATAGTACATAATGATTTTCTCTTTTAGGAAGTGTCAATGAGCATGTTGAAATAGCTACATCACTGTATCCAGAGCAAAAGGGAGGTATGCCATTCTCATTTTTGATCCAGATATGTTCTTGATTTCATTAATTAAAATACCAAAAAAATCCTCAACCAAACCAACCCCAGTAAAGTTTACATGCATCTTTAGGAGAGAGAACCCAATTAAAGTAGGTTTTGTTTTACACTGAAGACCTACTAAAATTATTACCACTTATAATTTTAGGATGGGACTGACACTTGCCAAGTCACCCTTTTTTGCAGAGGGTCCTATTTTGACCTTATTAAGGTTTACTTGTGGTATGCTGCAATGTTTGAAGCTGTACATACAATTAACATAACTCCTTCGATAGCAGAAGGTGTTGCTGACAGGTGAAACTGGGTTGTGTATTTTTTGCTGTTCTTTAAATTTTCAGCTTATTTTCACCTGTTTTTAATAGTAGTCATATGTAAAATATAGTTGGTTCTTAAAGGTTTGTGTTTCTTTGCAAACAAAAAAAGCTTCATTTTATTCCTTTTTTAATTTATGTTTGTTTTCTAACATTATGCAGAAATTTGTGAAAAGTAAAATTCTGCACATTTTTAATATTGTCTGTCTTTGGTGTTGTAATGATTGATTTTTTTAATGCTTTACTTAACAATTTGACTACTTGTTTTAAGAACTGAAAGAAGCTGTCTCATCACCATACATCTCTGTTAAAAGAGAGTCTTGTTCAATCTGTTTGTACCAGTTCCCTATTTGATAGGTTGCTTGCTATATCCCAATAAAACATTGCTTATGTTTGGATTCAGTTTACAGATCTTTTACTTTCTATCTTTCTTTGTTGTGGTATATTGGAGCTCCTGTTTTTCTCCATTTTCCTATTAAAAAGGTACCAAAACCTACTTAATATTCTATGTTCTTGTGATTGCTTGCTTTTAACATCACCTACCATGATATTTAAAGATTTAATTATTTTTGCTTTTACTTATCTGGTGTTACATACTGCTGAAAGAGAAGCCCTGGCCACAATTTACTGGTACATTGCTGACCCTGGTACACAGGGTGATTTTATCTACCCCAGAATGTCTGGGAGGCAGACTACAGATGGTGCTAAGCCCTGTCTGGGTTCACCATTATCTCTAGCCCAGAGAGCTTTGTGATGACTGCTGAAATTGGGATGTGGAATTGCATCAAGGAGACTGAGCAAAGGAACCAGGAAGTAGGAAATAAGCACAAGAGAGTGGTGAAAGTGAAAATTGTGTGGGAGGAAATGGTGAGGGAGTGCAGCTGAGAAGGGAGAAGAGTGCTGCTTTCTGCCAAGTGGGAAAAGGATTCAGGGAGAGGAAGGAGAAGCTCCTGTAATTTCCTTAGGTGGTGGCCCTGTCTTCACTATGCCTTGGCCGAGTGCAAGGTGACTGTTCATTCTACAGTGCTCAGACAGTTGCTAATGGGTTCTGGTATTCAGATTTGAGAAAGAATAAAGCCAAGCCAATAGCTATGCCATAGGTAAAGCTCATGGTATATGCTGTAATACATAAACTGTATACAGCAGCATGCTTTCTCAAATACTTTCTAGCCTTTGCACTGTATGACATATTAATTTGGAATTTAAGACAACGGGACAGAGATGTATTCACCATTTCTTTTTCTGTCTGCTGTACTGTGCTTATTTCAAATATTGGTCCGTTAGCAGCAGGTTTGTAAGTCATGGTCTGAATTCTGTTTGATTTTATTTATAGTTTGGCAGTGTCCACAGGTATCTACCGGAAGTAGAGATCTTTTAGAAGACTAGATTCAAATTGAGATCATCACCACTACCTCAAGGAGTTTTGAGGTATGGTCTGAATCAGGCAAATTTTGGGCTGCAATTGAAAAATTGTACATGAAACTCCTAACTATTTTAATGTGGAATTTGGTATGTTTATGAAAAGGATTATGAAAAACTGCATGTAGCAGTCTGGACATGCCTACCAGACCTGCATTTGTAGAATTATTTTTGGATGAGAATACATAGTAATATGTTACTGAGGGACTAATTGAATGTTCTCTTTTTTTTTCCATTTCCATGTTTGGTGTGGGATTGACATATTTTGTGGATCAATGTCTGACACAGAACTAAAAGTAAAACATATTTATTCTACAAGGGAGTAAAAACTTCACTGCGCAGACTCGAGAGCACTTTTGATGACTACTGAGCACAGTTCTTTCTTTTGATATGTTTTAATGAGCAAATGAATTGCATTCAAAAACATCCAGATTGTATTCCCATTTTGCTCAGCACCACTGAGTCATACAAGTGAAGGCCTAACAGAAAGCTTGCTGCAAGTGCGAAAGGGAATTTGCAGGATGTTGCTCAAAACCGTGGCAATTTTTTTACTACCTCTGATCTTTATTATAGTTTCCTACTGTTCTCTGAGCTTGCTAATGCTGGTGTTCTCTTTGTGCGGGTGACTGTTCTGGTTTTGTCTCTTACATTCTCCTTACTGTTTCTGTGAGAACAAAAAATCTTTTTTAAAGAGACTGAAGGGTTTGAAAAAGGAAGTCAAAGCCAGATTGTTTTTAGCTACCATTCCTCTTGCAGAAAACACAGCTGCTGTTGAGGAAGCGACTGATAGGCATTACTGGATACCATGTGAGTACTGCAGCTCTGAATCGCAGAGCTATGCAGGAATCTTAAATGTGCCTGCAGCTAGGAGAGTCCCTCTCCCTTGAAAGCCCTTCCTGTGTTTTGGGCGATGGTTAAGCTGCCAGTGTCAGCTGAGCTGATACTGGGTGTGAGCATGATATTGGTCTTTGCTTTCTCATCAAACCACAGTTCCCTCCTCCTAGAGGCAGCTTTAAGGAGCAAAGCAGCAGTAAGCATCCCTGCCCTGCTGCCGGTCAGCACAAAAACGGAGACATGCTGCAGCCAAGGTCCTCCTCTTCCCCGCCTTCCTCTTACCCTTTTCATATTACCAGTAGTGCATATCTATCAGCATCTTTCATACACTCTTAAAAATTATTTGAAATCTTTATAGTATGCCTTTTTTGGTATGATGGTTGTAAAATATATATTGGTATTGTTAATCAGCTCTGATGGTCACTCTCCTCCCAAGCTGTAAATGTGCAATGCTTGGTGTATTCTCTTTGCATCCAAACACAGTGCCAAGTACCACACATAAAGCACATATAAGGCAACTGTCAGCAAAGTATGGAGTCTGTGGCTGTGCCTGTCCACCAAAATCACTTTCTCAACCCAGAGAAAATAGTTCTCACTACATGCTGCTATCTCCCATCCTTGCAAGCTATCATCCCTATTTTGTTCTAATATGCTGCACTTCATCAATTTGTAGAAAATTCTCCACTTTTATAATTATAGGACAAGACATGGCAGCTCTAGCAAAGGGAATAGCCACCCATAAATCACTCCTGGTTAGAAATGACCCAGGTAAAATAACTTGTTAGGCCTTTGCTCTCAGTGACTACTAAACAGATTCTTCCCTCTGTTCACTGCTCATATTCTACCAAATCTTTTCACTCTTCCTGCTTTTAAAAATCAGTATTTACTTGATCTGTTGTCTTCAACATTCTTCTTTCTAATGTCACACTTAAGTTAGAACCACAATTTAAACTCAGAGGGTCTTTCTGTGAGTCTGGGGGAGGCTACAAATTTATTTCTCATTTTTTAATGGCAATTAAAATTTGAAGGCCGAGTCCGAGTAGGACCAGAAAAACATTACCTCACTTTGTCTCCATTGGAAGAATGGGCAGATTGATTTAATACATAGCTTTTGTTCATGTTGAGAAAGTCTTCTTTTTAATACAATAATGTAACAAGGTCATGAAATTATTTTTTGTGTAGTACCTATAGTTAGGGAATTGATTTAGTGATGTTCATTTGGATCCCAGATATGTATTCAACTCCCAGAATGACATTGGTTTGTAGTCACTTTAGGTAGCTCAGTTCAACTTAGAATCAGGCCTATGTACTCCTGGTAAAGGCAGGATTAAATTTAAAAAGGACAAAGACAACTTCAACAAAGAAAAAAATACCTAGAATAGTCAATAAAAACAAGTTTAAATATATGTTGGGAAGCAAGGAACCTGAAAATATATAGAATAATACAATCAGATCACTTGTGTTGAGCCCAACAGTGACATTTGTTCTCTGTTTTAGATATTGACTGATGAGTTTAGCTAGTGCTGAGCTTTTTTTAATTTTTAATTTTAATTTTAAATTTTATCTGTGTGACATTGGTTGCATGTGGAGCATGATCAGTGGGCAGGGAGGGCTGTGGTTGGACTGTCCTAGACAGCTGTCAGAATTGAACAGAAACAGCATGTGAGAGAATTGGATGCTAAAATGATAATATGTTTGTGCACTTGAAATGATCTGTTTCTTTATAGGAGGCTTCAGGCTGTATAAACCACTGGGATATAGCCCAGGACCAGCAAGGTTCATGTTCTGGGCAAGAAGTTGTATTTTAAATTGCAATTTTACAATCTGCTAGCTGCTGCTTATTTTCAGCAAGTGTGTAAGCAACTGGAATAGCTCCTCAAGACAGGAACTGAAAAAAAAGAATCTGTCTCAATGAAGTTAATGCAAGGCCATTGTGGAGACTGACTGTAATGCAGTCAATGGAAATTTGGTCAAATTTCAGGCCCAAGTAGGTCTAAGTTCCCATATGGAAAAATTGGGCTGCTTCTGATTGCCTAAATGCTTTCTTCAGAAGCAATCTGCCCACGTAAGTGACTCAGGTTTGCAGTGCTGGATGGAGCTGCACTGAGGTGCTTTTAAAGACTTACTGCATGGCTGTGACAGTTTGTACAAACCACGTTGAACGAGTGTACGTGTGGGCTTGTTGCCACAGGAAAGTCTCAGTAAACAACTGCTTGCTGCTTTGTGTCCTCATTCTGCCATAAAGGTTAGTCCCCCACTACCTTACAGACCCACAAATGAAGCACAAATAGTAATGAAGGGAACCTTCTGCCTAATGCAATAAATTTCTTAAGAGAGAAAGGAAGTGGGTTATTTCAAAAATAGGTAAATGCTGAAATATTCTCTAAGATTCTTTATTGTCAATTGTTCCATCTATTGGTAGTGAACTATCATTTGGAACAAGATTGGCCACTTTTTGAGATAAAATTGACTGAATTAGAATTCTTCTTTTACTTACAATGTTTACATTTTTATGTAAGTAGTAAATTGTTTCATTTCTTTTTGGTAAATAGTCAAAAACTAGTTTGTTTTTTCATGTTGCTCTTTATTTGCCCATAAAAGATACATTAATAAATTAAAAGCACATAGAAATTGCAGAATTAGCAAGATATAAGCCCACAAGTACAATACAACACAGTCTAAGCAAGGTAAGCAAGAAGGTCCCCAGCAAAAGCCAGAATTGTTGTAAATAAAGCTTTCAGAACTGGCTAGTAACCAGAAAACGTCATATCTGGGACAGTTTCACTCTGTCATTTCTCCTGTTGTTTTCCAGGAGATACCTCAGGCTTGGGAACAGTGTCTTCCCTTTTCAAATTTTATTTCCTGCTCACCCAGGCAAGTTTCTGTCTTGCAAAGCACCTCAAAATGTCACACAGACCAGGAAATCTCCCTCATTTTTGGTGCCTATGAATTTAATTATTGTACCCAGCGGAATGATGCAGGTCTGCCAAACTCAGGAGGCACAAAGGTAGCTGAATTGCAGTTTTTAGAAGTTACTTTGAGGACTTCCCATTGGACTTATATTCTGTCACGTGAAGTCTGAAAATGGTGCTCAGAGAAAATGAGAGCAATGGTTAGAATGTCAAAAGCTGAGCAGGATTCCTGTTGCAAATGTGATATCCACAGTTTGCAAGATGAGAATTGTTGCCTGTATAGCTTTATGTCTATGTTCAAAGCTATCACCTGGGGTAACTAAAGTAAGATATGTATTGGCTCTCTGTCTAGCTTTCTCCCTACCCCTCCCAGAAGTGATAGGGTTACTTAGGTTGGCTTCTGCCTGCTCAGAAGTCATGACAAGATTATTAGACTAAAGAAAACTATTTAATTAAGCCTAAAGAGATAGCCCAAACCCTCAAACACCTCAGTGATTAATATAAAAGTAATTACATAGTAACTGTATAGTCTAAAGAGTAGAAGCAGCAGTCATGCAATCAGAACACATGCAAAGAAAGTAGTCAACAGCTGTAACTATTCACACCACAAAAGAGATATGAGAAATACTTTTTCCCCCCTGTTTTTCATTTCCTGTGCAGAGAAGTCCATGTCTGACTGATTCCTCATTCAGTCACTGGGTCAGAAACTCAGCTCAGTAGATCAGTGTTATTCATTGACAGGTTATGTCAATGAAACAGCATGTGCCGTGCCTCTATATTCATTTTACTGAAGCAATATTAATGGAATATACAGAGGTGCTGATTTTACATGTCAAAAGCATATTAGAGACATCAAATTAATTGTTTCATTAAGAGGTCTGGGAATAGCTAGTTTAAAAATTAATTGACTAAAATGTTTCCAGATGGGCTTTTCCAAAGAGCAGAGGGGATTTCAATCTGCAAATCACACTGAAATTCAGGAATGGACTGTGATTTCCAAATTTCTGAGGGTCCTTCATAAATCCCATCCTCAGGAGTTCATAGAGGGAAAAGTAGTCAGCAATGGAAGATGCCAATAAGGAGTAAACATTGATAGGAAAGCCATGCTGTTAAGTTTATCAGGAAGGTATGAGTATTGCCAAGAGGTTTAGTTTCCCTGGGCAGCTGCCAGTCCAAACTGACATTTCCTCTCATCTTTCAGCACATGCCCTTGTGCTTCAAAAAACTTCTTCCTGGCAAGTGTGCAAGCACAGGAGCCATAAGGAGCTTCCACTGGAATCAAAACCTGAGAAGGATGAACACAAACGTGGAGGTTATTTTTGAGGCAGGGATGTGCCATCACCATTACAGCAGAGACTGCAGCTATTCCTCTCCTTATAAAATTACACTCAGGCCCTTTCCTTCTCTTATGAACATCAATGGTATATGCTGACACTATCACAATTAAAAGTAAATCTATGTCTACTTGAAAGAGAGCAATAGTAGGAAAGGATGGCAACAGAATCATAAGACTTTGGAGAGAGACTAGAGCATAAACGGACTATAGACCATCAATGCAAAGCAGAATAACTTTGTTTCTCTTCCTCATGAGGATAATATAACAGACCTTCAGCTGGACCTGGCTGGCAGCCAGAGCAGCTGTGGAGGGAGGAGCAAATACATCTCACCCCCTACATCTCTCACCCTCTGCCTCTTGATCCCAAGTTTGTACCTTGTCCACTGTTGGATCAATCTGATTTGGCTCCTAATGGCTCCAGAAACATCCCTTTGCTGCTCCCTTAGGCTGCTGTCACTTGGAGTTAGCCCACAGCTCTGCTAACCTACTTGTAACCCCACTGCACCAAGGATGCTCCTTGGCCTCAGTGGTGCTGCCAGTGGAGCAGAAAGAAGAGCCATGGTGGGCTAGCTTTTCACACTGTGGGAAAGGATGCTATAATGCATTTTGCTTGGTTGAAACTGCACAGGTTGACATTGTAACTTAAAGTCAAATTCAGTGGAGAAAATAGGAATGATTTTTCATAGAGAGTCTCTATTACAGATCTTTCTGATTGCCAAAGCATTCCACTGTGCTCTTTTATCAACAATGAAAGAAGGCAATTAATGATCCTTCTTTTGTAAACAGTAAAAATCTCTTAGAGGTAAGGTGTAGCTTTTACTGGGGGAGAACCTTTAACCCTTTAACTCTGTTGTATGCAGAACTGCTGCTATGCTTTAAGGCTGAGTATGTCTAAAGAGTGCAGGCAAGTTTTGTTTGAAGCATTTACTTACTTCTTTGTCATTGGTCAAGCCTAGGTTCTTCATGTCTAGGACATTATAAAAAGTGTTGTTCAACACCACTTCTATGACCTGTACCTGAAACCATGAAAATAGATGAGACAATGAGTTAGGACACCTCTTCAGCCAACAGCCTGGCAGGCTTTTTGCTTGCTCTAGAAAATACAACATAACCCTCCCAACACAGTTGACCAAATGCAATCTAGTGAATATTTGTTGTGTAACACACCTTTCAGTTTTAGTCAAGCACTGCCAAGCACTGAGTGATACTCTCTCCTGTTGTGTTCAGAGCTGGGGAGCAGGATAGGAACTGCTCAGTGTGTTCCTATTTTTCCAGACCATCTGGCTATAACAACCAGTTTTCAGTCTGACTGAGGAAATAATAGTCTCGTGTTGGTCTTCTCAGTGGTCCAGTTAACATTCACTATTGTTTAAGTAAAGCATCATAAGAAGGAAAGAAGATACCTGTGACACTTTGGAAAGGACAAGCATCTGGATAGAGTTGACAGTTTTCTGGTAAGAGGGTGAATATTCCCCACAGTCAGGCGGTCCAGCAAAGGCTTCAAGGATACATTCACGGATTTTGTTCCTAGAGGTAACACAGGTTCTTACAAAACCTTGTATCAACTATCTCTGTTTAGAACCAAAACATTTTATTGTGGGGTGAGGTTTTCTGTATTTTTGGTGTCCTTTCTGATAAATATATAGCGCATGGAATTTTGTGGAAGAACAGTTTATTTCCTGTCCTGTCACCTCCAAATTCTTCCCTGGTTCAAACACACACACACACACACACAGAGCTCTAGAATTCACCAATAGGTTTTGCTGAAAGTATTTTAAAAATTCATTATTTTATTTTCCTAAAGTATTCGGTACTGAACACTGAAGTCTTCATTTAGAGCCTGTTCATTTAGATCCTGTCCATGACACACCATCAGAGAGAGCAGTACCCACCCCCCTCACCCCTTGTAAGGAGCTTAGTGTTACCACTGAGACCTGGGTGTGGCTGGTGCTCAGCAGATGCAGATCTGGGCCTTATACCCACTGTATTGTATAGAGGGACTGTGACCATAGATTAGGTAACAAACATTACTTGATATGACATATACCATATGCAGTCAAAGTCAAAATCCTTGCATTCGCCATATGACCATTTGCAGAATAGCTCTCCACAGAGAATCCTGTCATGCCTTTCAGGAAGTGTTGTGTGTTCATTCTTATAGAAGCCTTCAAATCCAGACTGTGTTGTCTTCATAAGTTTCAGGTCTTTAATTCCAGCAAAGACAATCAGAGGACCTGTGATCCAAAATTACAAGACAGTATGAGCTTCTTTTCAGGCAGAGAGAAAAAAACCTCTGGGTGCAAACTTGGAGTGACATCTCCAGAGCCAGAAAGCAGACAGTAATTTTCTGCATACTCATCTCAGCAGAGAAGACAGAAACTACTCAAGTCAGAGCTCAGTTTGGAAAATGGAGGATTCCACCAAGTGACCTGCAGTTAAGGAGAACTGAGGACGCCCTTTTTTGTCTCATCTGCTTGGAACTGGGACACGTCAAATTGGGAATGACTGATTTCTTTAAAGGGAAATGAAATAGGCTACTAGTGGTGTGGTGTACAAGAGAGATGTGGTGTACCTTTTCTAACAACATAGATGAGTGTAAAAACAATCTGTATAAAAGCAGAACCCTGGTCAGAAATGGGCTTTACATACCCATCCTTTTGGGAGTTTTGCATCCCTGAGAATGAGAGGGCTAGGAGCCAATTCAAATCCCTGCAGCTCAGCTAATGAGCAGGAACTGGCACTGATACAGATACCACCCACAGATTTAAACTGACAGTGACTTTGCTCTTAGACACTATTTATGAAATGTACTGTTGTGGGTCATTGCTGCATGGATGGATCATCATCTTCTAAAGACTAAGCAATGATGTCCTGAGCTTTTTCTCCTGACATATCTTTTGAATGGTGGCTAAACAATTACAAGCAGTCAGTCATTTATAGCACACCAAACTGACAACTGAAAATTTCACTGACCAGAGCTGCCAAAAAGCAGATTGAGAAAACAGAAACTTCATGGCATGCAAGCTTATTCAGGGCCTGTACAGGTAGTCAGTCAGTGGCTGAAGCTCAAGCTGTTGTGCTGCTTTTGGTGCTCAGACTAGCTAGTTCAAAATTAATCCTTGAATACATCTTGTGCACAGTAATCCTACCTTGAACTGGAAAGACTGAAAAATTTTGTCTTTAAACCATATCTTTGCAGGAAATTATTCCACTGTGGTAGACATTTCTAAATTGCATAGTTGTGTAGAAATTTGAGGGTTTTTTTAATCTGCTCTGTCACTGGATATTATAGAAACTGTGTTTTATCTTTCTTTTAACTATCTTTTCTTGTTCACGTGCATTATTGGTTTTGAATGAGTCTATAGAGGTGTAGCTATAATTTTGCCTATATCCCCCTTTTATTTACTAAAGCTTTAAAAAAAAACTAAAGAAGAGACTGTCCTTGGACAGGATGTTCTGGAGTTTGTTCAGATCTTGGTTAATTTATTGTTTGGGTATAACATTGTGATACATAGGTATTAATGCAGTGTAGATACTATCAGTGAACCTGGAAATACATTTATCTAATATTCAAATACATATCCCTGTTTGAAGGAGCTCCTTGCAATGAATGATTGACTGAAAGGCTGACTGGCTGTGCAGCAATCAGCCTGAAACTCACTCTGAAGGAGATAATACCTAGGCAGAGTTTCCAAGGTGAGCAGCCCATGCTGTGCTTTCAGTATGTTTTGTGCCTGTGCTGTCTTCAATTGTCAAATGTTGACTCTGTTAAGTTACTTATGATGTTTTCAGTTTCCAAAACGCTCTGAGCCTTTTA
Organism: Serilophus lunatus; assembly: GCA_013399895.1. NCBI lineage: Eukaryota > Metazoa > Chordata > Aves > Passeriformes > Eurylaimidae > Serilophus > Serilophus lunatus. The sequence continues at coordinate 4,256,515 of VXBA01004302.1, forward strand.
TCAGCTGATAGATATGATGGCAAAAAATAAGTCTTTTAAACCTAACTAGGTTTTTTTTTGCATGGTGAGAAATGTGTTAAAAGATAGGATTAACTGAGAATTGAGCTCCTATGTCTGGCTGATAGAGGCATAGGAGGATGCTAAATATAGAGAGTCTTCTCTTAGAAGAAAAATAAGTGATTTGAAAATCTCTTTGATTATTGGTCACCTAGGCAGGAAATCCTAAAGAAATAGCTAAGGGGCTACATGAAGGGAAGTCTAAGGAAAAAAAAGGCTTTTTCTGTGTATAGAACCTGAAATTGCAGAATTTCATGCTGAATTTTCAAGATGATGAAAAATTTAATTGAATCCACATTAAGAGAAGCAGCTTTTCACGAAAGTCTAAACTCTTTACCTTTCTCTTTTTGTTGTTGTTGTTGTTGTTGTTGTTGTTGTTGTTGTTCAGGATTCTTTCTAACATTTTCCAGAAACTAAAGTCAATAATATTGAGGATGCCAAAAGTACAGCAATAGTTAATGTTACTAGTAGCATTAAAAAGATGAGGCCAAGAAGCACTGGAGACTTGCACTTTTCCTCCCTTCTATCCTTTTGGAACAGTGACAGTGCTCAAACACACCTTTCAAAACTTGTGTCCCATCTGCAAGGGAAAGTGGTCTTGCCACTGGTCGTAGGATGAGAAATAGTTCTAAATTACATTAGTGCATTTAAGATAGGTACTGAACTAATGCCTAAAACCTATAAAACAATTTTGTGATACGATGTAGTGGTTCTCGGCTCAGTTCCCGGTAGTTTGAGAAATGGATTAAATGAAACGCCATCACAGTGAGGCTGAACTTACACTCTTGTTGTGAGCCATAGCAAGTACAGATGAGTTTTACACTTCCTTTGGAATGCCAATTTCTGGGCAAACAGTTGAGCTTGAAAGTTTTTGTCTTCTAAGTATCACAAAACTCTTGTTTAAGCCAAATATGCTTTGGTATGCAAAAATAATAAGCATACTCTGTAGTATTTTCATGAGAACAATTGTTCACGTGTAGACCTGAGTACTCACAATATTCAAGCTAGCCTGGCTTGCAACAATGAAATTGCAGCTTTCTTGGAAATAAAATTAGAGCTTGTTGACAGGGGTTTGAAAATAACTGCTAACTAGGCAATTGGCCTACAACAGTGTGGTAAGGGGTATTGATAACAGAGACTGCAGAATATAATATAAGGTAAAAAAGTAAGCAGCCTATTCATGGAAGGCTATTAAATCCTGTGGCGGTATATAACTGTTCTGCTAGATGTGCTGTTGTACCATTCTTGTGTTCAGAATACAGATTCAAATGTGAGCTACATTAGTTCTTCAACCATGTCTCAGAGACCAAGAACTGCAAAATTAGACTATAAAAGTATTCTTTGTTTTAGACCCCTGGAGTGCTGTAAGCCTGCTAATGCCTGCAGCTATCTCTAAAGCCACCCTCATCTCTCATTGGCAGAAATAGTTACAGAGAAGTAGGGGAGGTTGCCAATGCTTTTCTCACCATTTCGGCATTGCTCAGCTTCACAAAAGCGGATCCCATCAGGAACGCATATGAACGAGTGGATGTGAGGAACGCCATTCTGCAATTTAGAGCAGACATGTAAGTAAAAGTGCCATAAATACTACCTTAACTTGAAAGCAGGAGCTAAGAGAGTGAGGGATGGATACAGCACAAACAAACAGAATGTATTAGTATTTTAGATACCTCATGCAGACGTTGCCATGGTACTTCTTGAACATAGGTTTTGACGTACATCACTTGGCAAAATGTTGTCATGAAGTGATTGCAGATATCTATAGCAAATTGTTCTAAACTTGGGATCTAAGAGAGCAAACAGTATTATTAGAAAGAAGCAACTACCTTATGTACAAAAGTAGATTTTTTTTCTGGTTGCTGTAAACATTTTTTGAAGAATCGATGTTGTTAAAAACACATATTTCTCTTATTCCTGGCTTTCTGCACTGTGCCCAGTCATTTGACCAGCTTGCAGTACGCACTGCAAATAGCAGCTACAGTTGTGTCAAAAAGCTCCCATATTGTGGTACAGTGAGCTGCAGTCCTTGAACTGAAATAAACTGCTACAGGAGCCTTGCACTTCAAGGATATAATGCTGAAATAATCATTTCAGCATAGTGAATGGTGATTAAGTGCTACAGTGAGATTCTGATAGTTTTGTCATAGTGATATTCTGATTAAGTTTTACAGGGTAAAGGTGGGATTTCATTACAGAGACAGACAATTAGTTCTGCAGATTGTCATTATGATAGATGCAGTTGATAAGGAGCATAGAAGAATTAAGAAGAGTCTCACATACTTTGGGACCTGTTTAAAAATGCTATATAGGAATAATGCAGTATTATGTGCTATTAAATAATAATAAAAAAAGATATGGCAAGTTACAAAAGTAGTGGTAACTGTGAGGAAAAAAGGCTTTGGAAAACTGAGAGGTCTGCTGGATAAGTAGTGGAGAAGGAAAACTCATCACTGAAGATGACTGGCATGCTAATTGAAAATAAAAAGTATAACAAACCCAAATGAAAGAAATAAGGAACAGCAAGGTTAGTTAAAAATAAAAAAATACCCCATTTTTTTTGGCCAACACAAGGACAATATTCTTTATGGTGTCTGTAGGTATCACATGAGAGTTGTTTCCCTCCAGGTACTCCTGAGCAGAGATCAGCCGGAGATGTGTGCACACTTCCACTTCTTTAACAAAATGCTTCTTCCCCTCTTTATGAAGGCGAAGGAACTTAATTGTGTTCTTGCCATATTCACAGTTGAGGACTTCTACATCCTTGATCTGTAGAGAAAATAGGTGGCAGTTGTAAAGGAACTCAGTGGAAGCCTGAGTTACGTAGTCAACCAAACATAAACAATGTTTTGACCTTTATTTCTGTGGTTACCTGTGATAATGAGAATATTTCCATTATAAATTGCAAAGTCCTTTGGGAAGAAAAAAATGCTTTAGAACACTATTATTACATAACTAATAGCTGTGATAGAATTTTAACATTTTCTGGAGGCCGTATTACAGAACACAAGTAACAGTGAACTAGTCTCTCATTTGTCATCTTTGAATTAGTCCTGACTATATAGACCTTCACTGAGTCTCTCCTCCGTCACCTCTTTCTGAGCCCAGAGCGTCCCCGCCCACTCAGTCAGCACAGGTACAGCCGTGCAGAGGGCAGGCGGCATTCACACCTGCACTCTGCAGGCATCCCACTGGGGCTGGGCTGCCTCTCTCTAGACGCTGCTCCCGACTTTGCCTGCCACCAAGAGCAGACCAGAGGAGACCTCCTCCTCCTCTGGCTCCCAGCTCTCACAAGCTCAGTCAGGCTCCGTGTGTGATGCCCTGAGCCCTCTATTTTCAGCAGAAGCTGGCAAAACGCAGTCAGTGTCCCGCATGGCAGAGCCCTTGTAAGTGGGAGAGCCCGGCAGGCATTGCACGTTCCCGGGGCTGTCCCCGTCATGTGCACAGAGGTGTGGGGACTGGCTGCTCCCAGGCCAAGGGGAAGCGATGAGCATCAAACCAGTTCTCCTGTGAGGCGGGAAGGTTGGTTTGTAAGCAGACAGAAATCACAAACATAAAATGGAAACAGCTGTCATGTACTTAGCATGTTGTGTGTTTTATTACCACTCCGTGTACATTGCAATTCCCAAGAGCAAAAATAAAAGCTAGGCAGGTTGAAAGCATTCCCTCACAACTGTATCACGGTTTTCATCTCTCACAAAAAGGATCAGAAGTGAATCTGAGCAACACAATTCAGGTCTTGATCCACACCTCTAAAATCCTGGCTTTCTGGGATCATTGGTTTTGTTTGTGTTAAGCCCTGTTATTAAGTTTTATCCTGCTTCTGTCCAACACACCCTATTTACACATCTCTTACAGTGCTGGAGAAGCTGTATTAACAAGGTGACAAAATACTGCGAAGGTTGTGAGGATTTCTGTTATGCCAAAATATCCAGAGCTCCTAGACTTTCCCTGAGGTGGAAATATCCCATAATCAGTATCAACATCTCTTAATGTAAACCACCCCCTTTCAATGCAGGAATAACGAGGAGGGAGAAAAAACATTTTACACACCAAAATATAAATTGAAGCTTTTTATGTGTGAGTTGCCAAAAGATGATCCGGTGTGATTGCTCAATTCAGACATGTTTGTTCCTAAGAGAAATTGGTAATGCTAGTGCACTTAAAAGATTTTTTTAAAAAAATTGACTAATTGTAAGTAAGTTACTTTGGCTCAGAGATCAGAGCGTTTCTCCGACAGTGAGTTCCTACGGTCTCAATCCCCCACGGGTGAATGAAGGTCCCCTCTGCCAGAGCCAGATCAGGGCAGGGCTCAGCACTGTGCTAGGAACCCTTTCTGCAGGCACGGTGCAAGGGTTGTGCTCACAACGAGGGCTGAGTGAAGAAGTAGTGAAATGGAAATTATTTTGTTTTGCCTGTCTGAAGGCCAAGAGTGTTTTTCAGATAGTTGTAAACGATTTGCACATTAGTCATGCACCACTAAAATGGAAACAAAAAGGGTTTCGATAGCTGCAGGTTGCTTATTTGGCAGGGGCGGAGGAGGGGGGAAGGGGGGTTGGTGTTCTTTTTAAGCAAAATACTGTAAATATTCTAAATAGCCAAAGTACTAGTTTTGTCAAAAACATAGCCTGACAACTCATTTCGTTGCCCGAAGAAATCGTGAGCAATTTCCAGCAGCTCCAAGGAGCCCTTGCCCCGCTGTCCATGGCCGTCCCTGCTGTAGGAGCCCGACTTCCCATGCTGGCTCCGCCGGCCCGGGCAGCGCCCGGGGTGTGCTCACTGCTCCTCCGTAGGCAGGAGCTGACAGCTAACGCAACACAACTTCTCCTTTTAGAGCCTACTCGGTGCTCGTCCTGCGCAGCAGAGAAACCAAAATGCCCGCAGGATCTGCACGGTGCTGCTCTGCTTTGCTCTTGTTTCTCTCCTCCGTGCCCCTGTGGGCAGCTGAGATTTCCTGCAGGAATGAAGATGGGGAGATAGTCGATTGGTAAGTAAATACCATGCAGGGAGAAATGCTCGGTGAGTAAATAAAACCACTTGAGATTAATCCGCGGGAAGTGGGTGGATCGCTGAGAAGCAATTCAGGGCTATCACTGGTTCAGTCCTGTTGGCCTGTGAGTAGTGGCTGAATTTTGCATTTGAAAAACCGAGGTTAAGTTTTCGAAATGTGATTTCGTCTCACTGAACCAACCACCGTAACGCATTATGACTACCTGCAAAATAATCACCGTTTTCCACAGAGTTGTGCCTCATGATCAAAGAGAGCAATAGCCTGTGTTAGGGTGCCAAGGCTGCCCTCCCCAGCGGCAGCCCCGGGGGCACCAGGCCCGGGCTCCAGCGCAGGAGCACATCTCGCCCTTTGCCTCGTACTCCTGCCTGAACAGCGGCGTGGGGCGCTGGGCCCCTCGCTGCCGTCACTGGGGGGGAGCGGAGGCCGGGCCGCCCCGGGAGGGTTGGGGGACAGGCAGGGGATGGCGGCAGCAGTGTGGCAAAGCCGTCTGTGCCCCGTGACTGAGGAGAAGAGGTCGCTCCCCACGTCACTTTATAGCAGCGAGCCCAACTTTGGGTATTAAATGATTAATTGGATTAATGTGCTCTGAAGATGAAAGACGCAAAGTACAATTGCACAATATCCAGGTTTAAAAAGTTAAACGAGGGCTCTTAAAAAAGACTACAGAAGCTTCCTGAAGGTAAATATCAGCCAGTTTCAAAATAAAAGTGTTTGTCGCGTGGAACGGTGATAAGTTTGGATACAAGAGATAAAGAGGGAGGCGCATCCCTTCCTTTGCACACAGAGCTAACAGCAGGGAAGGCAGGTGCTCCTCACCCAAGGAGCACAAAGCTGACTTTGCTCTGTATTGGTGTAACATCAAATGCATGAGGGTCTATCCTTGTGATTTGTCAGCCTTGCAAAAAAAAAGACCAAAATCTAAACAAACAAAAAAACCAAAAACACTTTTACTATCCATTTCCTAAATTAAGACAACTTTTGTATCCAAATTCTCTGAGAAATTCTTTGAGAGCTGTGACTAGGAATAATACACTTGTGCCTCCGTATGAATGTGAGAAATGTGGGAACTTGGGGGTCTATGTTCTCTTTGGCAAATTTAGCAGGAAGGAGAGGGGAGATTTGCTCTTCAATGTGCCCTAATCAAACAAAAGAGAAACTTGCCTGTCTGATGGAGTCATCCTAGTTTATTGAGAAGAAAGATCACCCTTTGGATTCTGGATTTGGTTTCTATGAAGCTGACAGCAGAAGCAGAAATGAAACTGCTGAGAAGAGGTTCCTCTTAATCCAAAGGTGTCAATGCCCTTTACTACAAACACAGACTGCAGATTTAATTTTCAGTTAGATGAGCTTTATGTGTCCTACTATCCAGTGGCTTCATCCTGCAGTATTCTGTAATTACTTACTATGAGTATTCACACACCCTTTCAATTGCTGCTAAACTGGAGGAATCACTTGCTTTATCTGACCTGATCCCATCTGTGCTCCCCAGCTGGGCTGGCAGCTCCTACCCACATGCAGTGCCTGGGTGGGAAAAAGTCTCCCTCATGTTTCCATTCCATTCAGGAGCTCATCCCAACATCTGCACTGCACTTTTCACACAGAGACTACCAGAACAAATGGCCACAGCTTCAGCTTTCCAAGGAGGGCAGAGGGCCTTTCCTTTATTCATCTAAACTCACTGTATTCTGTGGGAAGCTTTCCCTGCAGATAAAAGCCAAAACTGTGCTTTCTGAGAAGTGTTGGGTCGAGGACTGAAGCCAAGGAATGCACATTGTTTGTTTTGGGGCTTTTTTGAGAGGGGAGAAGGGAAGAAGTAGAGATGTGATTAAGAAGTAAAGATGTGATTATTTGGTGTAAGTTGGTGTTCAATCACAAGCAAACAATGTGACAATGCTAATCAGGTCTAAGCACATTTGCTTTTCCTTGGTTCTCAGGAGAATAACTTTCACTCTGCTCCTACAAATGCCTAAGCTCTTGAGAAATTTCCTGTGCACAAATAGCAGTAAAGATTTTATACAACTTTAATTGGTAATACATTCAGCTTGTTTTGTAGAAAGAGCCAAAACATGTATCCACTGGGAATTGGCAAGCAATTTACTGATAGGTTAATGACTAGTGTTTTTGTAAGCATACCTGCTAAGGTGGATTTGTCAGATGCAAGGCTGAAACACCTCCAAAGCATAAATCTTACAGTACATTTCAAAGCAGTTTGGAAAGGCTTTATCTACTAATTCCTGGTCCAGCTCATACTACTGTAACTACTGCTATTCCTCTCCTTTACAAATCTTAATTTCAAATAAAGGTATTGTTTTGACTCCTGGGGCACGGACAGGCACGGACAGCTCTCCCCAGCCTTGTTACATAAATCACTTTCTTCTCTGGGATCTGGCATGAGAAATTATTTCTCCTGAGATACTTAAGGAACATGAGTCAGTGGCAATGCAGGTGGATTACCAGGACCACCAGTGTATTTCTCATCTGCCTCTGCATGTATGTTTCCCATGGATTAAATATTCTCCTCTAGCAGAATGCTTTCTTGCCACTTCTTACCTGCCTTTTGTGACCAACATGAGACTAAATCAACTGGTCAAGATTACTCCTACACATATACTTGAAAGGTTAAGCACAGGCTGCATTTCTGGTAAATAGTAGAGATTGAAAATAATGCCACTCAGTCCTTACTATTGACAAATAAATAACAAATTACTCAAGTATAGCCCTCAAAGAAAGTGTCTGAATTATTTTGCAATTAATCCCACGGACTTGTGCAGTGGGGAAACCTGTTTACTTTATCATGGACCTTATTATGAACTGAGTCATTTATTGACAATATTGACTACTCAATGATTTCGAAAAGATTTGTGTTTCTGGCTAATAGCTTGCAAATATACAGTCTGCAACAGTTCAGCAGAGTGCAAGTGTCTTGGGAGAAGTAGGACTGCAACAACATTTTATCGCAGTGCTTGATATGTATTTTGTGATTTTAATATATTTAAACACAATATAATGCCTTTTTAATTTTAATACCTAATTTTGTCTATTTCATGTAAAACCATATTTGTATAAATTGCTTGATCTTGAGAACATTTGACTGGGTTTGAGATCTGATGTTCTCTACCAGAACCAGGAGCGATAGGGATTTGGTGGACTCCAAACCCGGGCTAGCTCAAATTCTTTAGGGGTACCAACAGCAGTCTGGCCACAGCAACAGGAGTTTGGTGCTGAATCAGCCTCCCTTGCTTGCTAAGAAGCAGAACAAATTTGCTTGCAGCAAGTATTGTGCTGACAAACTGCAGCTGGTTCCTGTGCTGGATTATTGCTTCCAGTCTGGGATGTCCACACTGCACATTGGTGGCACTGCTGCCCCACCAGCCATGGCATCCTCAGAGTCAATCTTCTCTTCCTCAGGTGGGAAGGAGATACAATTTACACATTCAAACAGGGTGGGGGTAAAAAAAGTAATTGCTCTTCACTGTTGCAGGTTTGCTCTTTACAAGTTGCCAAAACATGCCAAAGGAGAGATTCCCATGCTGGGGCTGGAATACATGTACATGGATGCCCTGGCTCCAGAGTGGCAGCTTGGTAAATACCTCATCAACATGACGCAGGGCGCTCTGGGACAAACATTGAAGCAGCTGTATGAGACCTACGAATCCAAGGCAGGTGGCATTTAATTATTAGTAGTATGTTTAGTTGATATTACATGCAAATTAAATGAAACCACTCAAAATAAGCACATAGAGGTATGGCAGCACCTGACTGACTAGATGAACTAAACCACATCAAGGGGAGTGCCTCGACAGCTGGGCGCATTATTTGCAGTTTTGACTACAATTAGAAATTATCTTCAAACTTCTAATTTGTACTTAAGCTTTTCATACACTTGAAGTATTGCCCATCAAAAAACCAGAGTATTGTTAGATACTCTCTTTGGCTTCTTCTCTGCAGTTCATGTTGAGCAGCATCCGAAGCTGTGAACTGGCTGTGAACTGAGACCAGGGCTAGCAATGACTGTTACAGAAACTTGTCCTAAGCCCTCCTATGTGCATGTGCTTCACACTCTCTCTCAAATCAAATCTTGAGTTTTGATCTTCCCCCTGAAATTACTGTGACTGCTCCAGCAGTGATATGCTGCTTGTTGGCCTTTTTTTTTTTTTGCTCCCACAGTCAGACACCTCATATATTTGTGTGAAGTGATTACAAAAGATCACAAGTTATTATGCTCATAGTTATAATGCTAATAGTTATTTTTTTACCATCTACTTAGTATTGTTGGGAGTCTGGGTGTGTCTTTGCATTGTGCTGTGGGTTAGTGGTAGGCTGTCATTAATTTGTATGTAGAAGAAATTCCCAGAAGTCAGTCAAATATTGGCAATCCGGAAAACTGTCTTGTTGCAAGTCTCACTGTAATTGTAATAAACTGCTTACGAACTCAGAGAACATTGGGAGGGGAACCATGTCCCAACTCCTTTGAAGTTCTCTATTCAGGGGAAATAAGGTGTGGCTATATGCAAATATTTTGCAAAAAAGCTTTAATTGCTTGCCCTTCCTAAAAACACTTGCCATGTCTATTTTTACTCAGCAAGGCACAAAAAACAGAGAGGGGAACTTCTTTGCAAGCAAGTGCCTACTAAAGTCACGTAAACTGTCTTAGCAAGCATATTCAACCCCTTGAGAAAGGGCAATTGCAATAATTGAGAGAACTTCCACTTCATGTGAACTGGGGCCTTAATGCTGAGTCTTCAGGTTTATTTTACTGTAGCATCTGCAGAGTCTGTCAGCTGAACTGGAAGCAGGATAAGGCTTGTGGTGTTCACACACAGGAATCCTGAATTCTTTCTTCTGTTTCCAGATGTTTGCTTAAATGCCTTCCTTTTACTGAATGTTGTGTTTCAGAAATGTGTATTTCCCTGCAGAAGAACACCATTGCTTATGCAATATACAACGATGAGATCCCTGGGGCAGACTCCAAAGGGTGGAAAAGTGGACACACCAAAGGTGAATGTCCCAAGCTACTATTTTCTCCTTTCTAAAGTTATGGATAACATCTACTTGGCTGTTTGTCTATCTGAATATCTAAAATTCCTGCCTAAAGCAAAACTGGAGAATGATTTGCATGCTGCGTGGTTTGTTGTATAGTTACATATGCTGCAGCTTCTGTTTTGGTTTTGCTATGCCTGTGTTTTGTGAAGGATCTTACAGCTTATGGGCTCTTTATTTCAAGAGTTTACACTCATAGACATCCTTTTAGCAAGTACAAACTACATCAACGTGCACCTGATGGTAACATCAGTACAAGATGTGAAGGGAAAGACACTCTCAACATAAAGCCCTCCAAACTCTCTGGGACAGGAAACTTCTGCCAAGATCATGGAAGTGTTATAGTATGCAGTCACAGAAAAGCAAGACTTTAAATGAGTGTTAACGTAAGCGGAGGTCTAAATGTTCCCTTGGGGAAGCAGATGGGGTTTGCCCAGCCTGACCTGGGGATGAATACATTTTGCAGGGCTGTATTTTCAGGCTGCAGCAATAAGGACAGCTCAGGAACTGTGCTCCACCCTGGGCACCCTGCTGTGGGAGGAAAAATAGCACCTCTCTCCACTGCTTCCCCATGGAGGAGAATCTGGACAATGAAAGAAGACACAATGTTGACAGAATCTGTTTCCTCTTAGCCAATGAATATATGAAAGGAAAGAAAATGAGCAGTGGAGAGAGGGTCACAGCCACTAAATCATCAGAACTTTTGAAAACAAAATTTGAGCAGAGGAAAAGAGGTTTTGAAAAGATTTTTTTTTCAAATGAAACATGATGATAGTTAGTCTATGCAGGAAAGAATTGATGCAATTTTAATGTAATACAAGTGTCTCCTATAACCCATTAATCTACTCTAGAACCAGTTTACTGTAGATATTAACACATTGAAATGTGGTGTCTGTAACGGCAAAACACAAGTAGGACATAGCTCTATCATATCAGGGCTTTTTCCTACTTAATTCATTTGTAGGAACTTTTTTTTTTTTTTTTTTTTTGACAGGATTTCTGCTCTTGGACAAATCACAAGGCTTCTGGGTGATTCACAGTGTGCCCCTGTTCCCTCCCATCCCTGAGGATGGTTATGGGTATCCAGCTACTGGGGAGTCCTTCGGACAGACGGCCATTTGCATAACCTTCAAATACGACCAGTTTATAGAAATAGGTATGAAAGCTTCCCCCTAAGAAAGCCTTTGCCTCACCATACCTCTCTGATTGCTTTCCTTGAGGTTTCACCTAAAAATTCCTTGTGTTTGATCTTTGTTGTCAGATTGGGCAACCAAGTGGGGCCTGGAAAGTGCATTCTCAACTACAATTACGTTTATCCAATGATTTCCTGTGTGAATGTGGGAAATTGGCTTTTCCACTCTCTTTCCATCTCCCCATGGGGACTATTGGGATAATAATAGTCATAAGTGCATATCAAGGGTAAACTCAGTCCATGCATGCAAAATACTTTGGAAATATAAAGTAGGATGATTAATCATTTTTAACAGTAATAGCTCATTCATTTACAATCATCTGCAGTTCTAAAAATGTAAAGCAACCACTGCTTGAGCTGGAGTATTAGCCTTGACTCATCAGAAATATGAAGTATGGAACAAACATCACCCAGAATTTCCCCAGGTGTTTTTTGCCACTGAAATTACCAATACTAAATACATTTAAAAACCCCAAAACCAACAAAATATATACCTTTAAGATTCAGAACTGACAATGATAACTGGTACTGGAATCTTGAGAAGAAACTGTCAAAAGGCATTACAAGAAGTCATACTGACGTGCTCCTTAACCCTTTTCTCACTGTTTTCCCACTATTTTCTCAGTTACAAAACCTCAAATCACATTAAGGAAACAGACACGCTGTGCAAATTGCCAGGGTAGCCACACCTCAGAACAATCCAAACCAGGTTCCTGTTTGTGGAAACACATCTATGCATCTGTTTAGGGAAGAAGGACAAGAAAAGGAGATGCATACATTAATATTTTGCCTGCCTCATCCTCCCACCTTCTGGTAATCTGTTGTTCAGGGATTTTGTGAGCCAGAAAGACTGGAATGTTCCTGATGGACTAGTCTTCCATGAACTCATCTAATGAGCCCTTGCTCTTTATGATATCCATGGCAAGGACTTTACAGTTAAGCTGCACACTATTCAGAAAAGTAAATTTCTTCTGCAAATTCAATCCAGATGCTGAAAGTCAAGTTCTATTCTCCCTAAAACCAAACTAGACCCTTTGGCAGCTCTTCTGTTTGCATTTGGCTTGGCAACTGTAACTGACTGGAAACCACCCCTGTAAATACAGACAGGTTTGGATTTATACATGTTGTCTGAGTGCTGTGTGGCTGCAGAGAGGCTTGAAGATGAGCATGGGTGGAAGTGGCAATGGACCAAGACCATGGTTAACAGTTCTGCTAATAATGAGGTGTAACTGGAAAAACCTGAGCATAGTCTCCCAACAAGTCTATGTGCTGCAGGGCCAATTGGAATACAAAGCACTTACACATATTTTTGGTTTCTAAAAAAAGATACTTTGATACTGAACTCATCCAGGAGATAGACTGTGAAGATTAAGAAGGATTTAGGTTTTCCTTTGCAAGGCAGAACTTTGCTCTCTTGATTGCTTTGCTTTAACCCCTTTTAATTCTGCATGTGTTCATTTCTGTGGGTTTTTCTCAGACAAACAGATGCTGAGTTATAATCCAGGAATCTACAGTTGTTCCATCCCTAACATCTTCCAAGCTGATCTCCCAAATCTGCAGAAGCTCTGTGCAAAGTCCAGGCTGCCCCTGGTCCCCTTGCACCACCTCTCCAAACTCCAGTCAGCTCATGGGGAAACCTTTCTCCACTTTGCAAAGTCACGGTTGTTCATAGATGGTAAGAGAACCTGTTGCTCTGACTATCACACATTTTCAATTAAGAATTTTCTTTGAGGGGGGAGGAGGGAAAGAAGTTCAGCTTCAGAAATAAGTGTACCAGAGGGCAAGGAATGGTGTCCCATCTCAATATTCTCTGAGCCACACAAAGCAAAAAGCTGTTAGTCCATCCTAACAATGGACAATAGAGATTTTCAGAAAATTTATTTCCTGTTATTCAACAGTAACAACAAAGAAGAAATAAAGGTTCTGAATCATCTGGGAGTTTTTTGTTATGAAGAAGACTTGTATTTTTTTTGTCCTTTTCTTTTTTTCCCACTAATTGTTTATAACAGGTTTTCTAGAAGGAGAAAAAGTAAAAATGCACTTCTGAAACAAAAGTCAAAATAAGGGAAGGGGGCAAAATCCCCTCTGGCTGACTTTATGCATTGCAACGAAATGAGCACAATTCAGGTGATGCTTTTCGGTCTGTTCATAGATGAAGGAACATGAAAGACTAATTCCTCACACCCTGTATTATTCCACAGATATCTACGTGGCTTGGATGGCTCAGGAACTGAAGACTGATTTGTTGGCTGAATCCTGGCAGCGTTCTGGCCAAAAACTTTACTCAAATTGCTCTCTTGACTACCACGTCTACAACATAAACCTAATAGGGATGCCATTGAATTCCACCTTCCATTCCATTAATGACCATTCCAAATGGGCTGTTTCAAGGAAATATAAAGATCAGTGGACTTGCATCGGGGACTTAAACCGTGCTGCTGAGCAAGCTTGGAGAAGTGGTGGGTTCCTCTGTACACAGAATGAACACATCTACAAAGCCTTCAGGCATTTGGTAATCCACTATGAAAACTGCACTGATGCTTCCTCAGTGATATAACAGACCATTCCTCCCAACCAGCACAGCCCTCGTTACGTAGAAAGTTTATGAAATGTCTGCCTTAAACTCTTATCTCCTCTCTGAGCAGCAGCCTTGTGAGTCCATCACCTTGTTAGCTATAAAAGCAGATGGTGTGCAGGTAAATTACGGCGGTTTTTCTCTGGTGTGGGACCCGTGGGCTCTGTGTGTGCAGGGCTGTGCTCCACTCTCTCCCAGCTCCTCACCATCCATGCTGGGATGGGATGGGATGTACACCAAAGCACATTGCTGTGAGTCCCTGCTCAGGCATGCCCAGGGAAACTTGTGAATAGGGCTGTATGTGGGATGGGAGGGACAACAGATGCCTTCTCATGAGCTGGGTTGCCAGGACTGGGCAGTTAGCAAGGGACAAGTACCCTCAAACATTTCAAAATCACCCCGTATGTCAGGCACTGCTGAGATAAATCACAGCATTTCTGCTCAGTTTGGGCTGAATCTCTTAAAGGGCTGACTGAATACAGACAGGGACATGAGTAGATCTGTGGACAGGAAGGATTCGTTTTTACGTGATTCATTTTTAGAGAATAAATGAGCTTTAAATCATCTTTAAATCATCTGTAACCAATACTTTGGGAATATTTCTAGTGCTTTTATTCACGCACAGCAATTTTATAAACAAATAAACATGTCCAAAATATGAATAAGCAAAATAAATTAAGAGCAAAACCAGTCTGTTTACAGTCTCCCTCTTTCATCTGTATAGTTATTTGTGGTTAGTTACAATGTTTTATAGCTACCAAAGGAAAAATAGAGGAAATTAGGAAAAAAATAGAGAGAAAAGAAAACATTTGAAGGAAGATGTTATCGAACCTACATTTTTGCATTACAACAAATGTGACTGTTAATTTTAAATATCTCCAGTCCCAGTCTTAGGACCTGAAGTTTGCATGGACTTATTCTAAAGACAAAGCTAATTTACAAAATCCTGATACACTCTTAGGGTCAGATTTCAAAAGCGTACTTGTATTTAATATGTTCCTAAATAGGGTTCTATATCATAATTGTTTTTTCTGAATTGCTGATATAAACTCCAGTCTGAAGAGTTGGCTGTCCCAGTAATACTTCTGTTTTGCTGTTTTCATAGTTCCTACTGCTGATTCTCCACAACAGTGTCTAAAAAGGAAGCAGACATAAAAAAATGCCCCACAATTGCAAGAAGTTGCCAAAGATTTCCTTCCCTTTTCACCCAGAGCAATCAACCAAACAACAAATTGTGCGAAGTGCAGAGTAGATTTATTTCAGAAAACTTTAGTGTACATTTCTTGAAAAGATAGAACTAATGTATGAAGCCTTCATAATGAATTGTGCAGGAATAGATTTCAAAATTAGCCAGTTTGGATCAAAGGCAAACCCAAGTCTCATAGCTCAATGAAAATAATGTAGATAGCGTAGATATCCTGCACAAAATGTTCTTGGGTTTTTTTCTGCATATGACCTAATAACATTTTATAAATAATTTGCTTGATAATGTTTTTTTCTCTGCTTATCAAATTGTTTAACATACATACTTTTTGTTGTTTTGCCAGCTGTGGTCAAGCAACACATTTTGTGGCAGTGAAAATTGCCAGTGACACTGTGCCAGGGGCTGGAAGGGCATCATTCAGATAAGCCAAGATAAAATTAATTTCTCTTGCCCGCCTTTTCATGGCAAACACTAGTTTAACCTGCCTGTCTGAGCTCTTGCATCTTGCCCATAGGTTTGTGTATGCATGACCTCAAGTGTACGGGGCTAGTGAGAAATCCTCTGCTGGAGACAATGCTGGTGAGGCTCACCATGGTGGGTCAGAGAGCACCTGGATGTAGGGCACAGCCTGTATTTCTTACAGTATTTTCAAATACTCAGCCACAGCATTTGGGTCCCAGCATTCAATAGCAAAGAATCTCCATCCCACTGGTTGTCACAGTAGTGTTGCCACAGCTCTACTTCCCAGGCTATAGGTCACCAGTCCATCACTTGACTTAAGTGCTGATTGCTGTTCTTCATTATTTGATTAATTGATAGCTGTCATAAGGCTTTACAAGACTACTTAAACGTTTCTCTTTCATTATACCCAAGAGTGATTGCCTCCATTTTTGCTGTAACTGAGGAGGTATAAAGAGGAGTAGGAAGATGCAGAGAAACAGCTGTACCAAACAGCATTACAAGGACCTCAATAGCCTGGCTGTGCACATATTCATTTCAGTGGTGTAGCAATAAAAAGGCTCCAGATCTGGTTCTCTCATTTTTTAGCTATAAACAACTTTAATTCAGTTTTGCTATTGTGTAACTTCTGTATTTGCAAATCCTGGTATTTCTGCTACACACATTATGAAACATGGGCAGACTCTTTGTTTCTCAAAAGAGACTGATAATAAACCAAATAAACCATACAGATTTTTAAAGGGTTTGTAACTCAAAGGCTTTATGTGCAAATGAAGACCATAAGCTACTTGCCACTTACTCAACCTCATATGCCCTCACAGCATGTACTTTGATCAAATGTTAGTGTGAAATACTTTTTGCCTATTTTATATATATATATATTCATAAAGTTTTAAAGTTAGCATATGCTGTTCTAGTTTAAAATGCCAAACACTCAAGAAATATCTGCCTGTCCCAGTGATTCTGTGTTGCCTCTGCTGCCCACCATGACCCTTTTGACTGGACGGACTGGTTCCTGCGGAAGGGAACATATGACATGGCCCTTCTGCAATTTCAGGGAGGTCTGTCCAGCAAAACTGGTGCTGCAGAAAGCCACAAGCACTAGACCCTTGCATGGAGAGGGAAGAAAGCTGCCCTCTTGCCTGGAAACCTTCTCCTCAGCATGCAGGCATGGCTATTCTGATCCTTGGGCTCTGTTCTAGTTAGACTAAATGAGGGCATTTATTATACACAAAAATTGTTTGTCGAGGGAGTAGGAGAGGCCAAAAGCAAACATTATTAATCCACTAAACATTCCTATACTGCAGCCAAGTTTGTAACAAAAACAGCAGTAGAGATTGTTGTTTAGTATAAATTGCCTTGTAATCATCTCCACAAGCCGAGGCTCGTTCCCAGCACGCCTGACACGCTTGTGGGGTGCAAGAAATGCAGATACAGCCTCCTGAAATATGACTGCCACTTGCCCCGCCCCCAGCCAGGGTGTCTCCTGCCCTCACCATGGCCACTGCCACCCCAGAGCAAGGGCCAGGACCCTGCCTCCCTGTCAGTACTCAAAAAGCCCTCATGGTTTTTCTGTAAACCCCTGTATTTCTGAGGATGCTCCTCCAACGCCAGTAATTGTGGATCAGTAGGGCAGTGGTTTGCTGTGCCGGAACAGTGCAATTTTACACCTTCTTAGTGCAAGAGGTCAAAGGATTAGACACTGAGGAAAAGCTGAAATTAAAAGAAAAAATTTGAAGGCTTAAAAATACAAACTGTGAAGTTTAATTGCAGCTAGGCAATTACGATACTGGAAAACAGGCAGAGGGATTGCAGCCTAAGCCCACCTCACAGGGCAGTCTTTGTGGTGGAATTGCTGCTGATGTCTCCACAATGGCTGAACTTACCCTGAGTTTTCATTATGGGAGTGATGAGCAATATATTGGAGAATTTCTCAAGGACACCTGGTGCTCCATGCCAGCTGCGGACCAACAAGCTGGCTTGGCAAGGGAAGCTTTAGCAGAAATTTCCCTAAGATGGGAACTTTCCCTTCTCCAAGACATGCTAACTTAGCCTGGTGCTTGGATTTGTCAGGAGGGTCCACAGGCGTACTTCTGAACCAGAGCAAAGTCTGCTTCGAAGTGTGCCAGATGGCACTTTTGAAAGTACAGCTGTTCTGCAAAGCCCAAGAGGTTTTGATCATTTTGGTCTCAGTAATGCCCAGTATGCCAGCTATCCTTGCAAACCACACACACTGGTCCCCTCTCAGCATGTTTTGAGCAGTTCTCTGCTCTCAAAAAAAACCCCAATAAAAACCAAACCACAAGACTGTGAAGTTTCCAGTAAACACATCTAACGCAAGTGCCTGTGTCAAACAGGGCTTCCTCAGCTTCCTTGCAGTGTGAAGGGAAAGGGTTATTTTTGCAAAAACATATGGGCCTCTTATCCCTCTCTCTTGTTTAAATAGACACACTCCAGACTCCTGACACTAATGAAATGCTCAATAACATCATTGTGAGAAATTTTTTTTAGTGTTTCAAAGGATCCTTGGCATTATTGGCATAGTCACATAATTATCCACAGAGAAACTTACACCCATATGTTAACGCCCATAAATTATTGTGTGAATCTCTTTTATACTTTTATTTTCAGTTTCTGGGAAGATACATCACTGGGTACTTAATACAGTAATTGCTTCAGAACGTGTAAGCTGCCTATGCCTGCGGTAAAATGTTCAGGAGGCAGAGCAGTGCTGGCAGCGTCATCTGAAAGCTCAGTAAGCCAAAGCCTAACTGTGCTCAGAATGTGATGCAAGAATATGATGCCCTTCTTCAATTTCACAAGAGAGTTCTTAAAAAGACAGGAATTTAAAAATGAGAATGAACAGAAATTTGTTAGGCTAAGTGTGAAAAAACCCTTGCAGCAAGGAACAAATTCTTCACAGTACATAGCAGAGAGCCTGATCTGAAATTCCAAGGTAGGATAGCAATACCAGTGTTTTCTAGATATCCTGATACTCTGAGCACCATAGCCATATCTGAAACTTTTCTATTTGGACTGGAGATACCAGATTAAAGATCTAATCTGCTGAATTTTCTCATAATCCTTAAAAATTTGGCATGAATGCAGTAGAAAAAGTTGTGTATGAACCCAGAGATCAGTTGTAGCACATGCAGATCTTGCCATCTGACAGTGTAATATAATTTTTTAGTGCAGACCCATTTTATGCTTATCTTTATGGTTTTTTAATGCTTTATGCCAGTATTAACAGTATGCTATTCTATGCATATATGATATGTTATTTTTACTAAAACTGTTAAATATAAAACACTAGGACTTGAAAAAAATCTTGCTTTTTATAAATAGCTGTATTATACTTTTACTCAAGTGATTTTACTAAATCCTCTTGATTTTTCTCATTTGCATTTGCTTGACATTTCTAGCAAGGTATCTGGTGGCTATTCCAATTCTGGGATGAAATTAAGTAACATTTTTCCCCTCCTTTGATCACTTTGCAGCTTGAGAACTGCAAACTGGTATTCAAATATTCAAAGCTTACTGGAGCGGAGCATAATATTTAATGTTTCATGATAGAGTAATGGCAATTGCTACAAGTGGTTCATTGTAGTACAGTAGAACTAGCATTGCCTAATTTATTAATCATAGAAATGTTGCATGCAAATTAGCCACAGAGTTATGCATCATGATACAGTAATCGAAATATCTGTCTTCACATGTACTAATGCCTGAAAATTAAGGATATCGTATTACAGCATTACATGGTTTCCCCATTACATTCCAAAACCTGTTAGAAGCTCACTAAAAGCCACATCACCAAGTGCTTTCTTTTTGTTCCTTACTTCTGATTTTCTAAAGTGTGAGAATATTTAGCTCCAGGGCACTTTTGTGTCTGTCTGTTTTTTCAGGGTTCCTTTTTGGTTAGCATTCTGTGAGACAAACATGCATATTTCTATTGCTATAGTGCAGTTTAAAAATGTATATTTGCACTGGTATAAGTATGGTGAACACCATTGTCCTTCCCTGCTCTGAAAGCTGCTCCATTTCACATCCTGACCTTTTAAATCCTAGGCACTGCAAGGGAAATCTGCATCTTTTCCTCTCTTGCTTCCTAACTGTTCTAAATATTTCTTTCAGAAAAGTCAAGGTGAGAATGAAGGAACTGACAATGTTTCAGGGAATGTTTTGCAAAGACCTTGGAAGAAATGCCGCACAGCAAACAGGAACCGTTTGTGTAGTTGTATCTCTGCTCACCAGCCTGCCCTCCTCTTACTGCCAAAAGATGGGAAGAAACAGAGAAATGGGTCCAAAGAGAATTTGCAGGAAAAAAGGCAGAAGAGGGAACAAGACAACTGAAGGTGAACAAGAGAGAGGAAGCAAGGGAAGAGCAGAAGGAACATTAAGATCGTCAACACCAAGGAGGTCAGAGACCTTGAGTGCAGTGACAGAGAAATATGAGGAGTTAGCTGAGCAAAAATCCAGTTAACAGGATGTTTCATTTACTGTGATAGATACTTAACATTTATTCATTTTACAGATACAGGGAGATAAAAATGAAAGGCATAGACTGAAGTGACTTAGCCAGGTAGTAAAACAAAAAACAAAACAACACCTGGAGGAAAGTTGCTACCTCTCTGCTACCAAACCTACAAGAGGTGAGGTAAGGTGAAGTCAAAAGCATTAAATAGGTGAAAGTAGGAGGGAGAAATTCATAAGCTAGGCTAACCCGTTTGAACCACACATATTTGAACAACATTCTAAACCACTTTTTTAAAAAGAAGGAAGCTACTGTCAAGGTTTAAAGTCAATACAAAATTACAATAAAAACAAGAGATGCAAAATATTCACAAGAGTAACTGCAGATCATTTAATTACAGCTGGTGATGTTAAAGTGAGCTGCATTTACTCTTCTAGCATTGAGAGAACTGCAGGCAAAAAAAAAAAGTAAATGCAAATACAAAGGAAGATAAACAGAATGTACATAGAGATAAGCAAACTGATGCCTTAAACACTTTGCTCTTGGGATTATTGTTACAGATATATTTACAACATATGGTCTTTTATTGTCAGGTTAAAAACCAAGCTTTGTTTAGAAACCTCCCCAGTTGTATGTTTTCTTCAGTTTCATCTCTGATCCTACTTTGCTGTCCAGCACTAAACAAACTAGCACTTGTCTAATATAGTAGTTTCTTACTGCACCAAGTCAAAATCAGTGAGCATTCCTAGGTATTACTTACTGTCACTTGGCTCATGGTGGCTGCTTTGTCACCTCCCGGTCTTGGAGCCCACAGAGGAATAATGGCAGTACAGAAGTTGTAGCTCTATAAAAACTGTCATCTTAATATCAGAGGAGGAGCTAGGCATAAGGGGTTGGCTTCACAAATATAAATATTTCATCATTTATTTAGCAGCGTGGCTTTTCATTTTTCCCCCAGGCAAAAACTTTAGTAAAGGAATAGGTCTACTGCAACAAAGGAAATAACAGCAAAAACAGAGACAAGGACACTTCCTAATCCCATAAATATCAGTAGAAGTTTGCCTTCATCTTCAGTAGGAACAAAACTTCAAAGGCACAGGAATCACCCATAAAACCTGAAGGGTAAAATCCGAATCTTCCATAGTCTATGACACAAACTGTGTTTAGAGGGTGGTAGTGTAGTCCCGACATGATGAAAATGTCCCCCGCAGGAGTTGCACATCCTTGGCCTGATGACAGCCTTGTCCCTGGCACTGCCAGGGTGGCTGTTAAGACAGAACCTCTCTGAAGCAGGGCTACACAGGAACCGGGCAGAGATGAACCTCCTCTTGGTGAACACTGTCTCTTTTTGCTTGTGGCTGTATTTTCAGTGCCCAAGACAGGAAGAAGTGATATCCCCACCTTTAGAGGTGTATTTTTTACATCTCAGTAATTTAAGATATTCTTTCAGAGCCTGTCTCTGGCGGAATGAAGGCTGAAAGTGATATCTCATCAGTGCTACTTTGTGTTGTTAGAATTGAGGAAGATGACCGGTGGATATAAAGAATCTTTTCTTCTCTAGGGAGATCTGAGATCTCCCTTGAGGACTAAAAACACATTCTGGGTGCACACTGCCTCCTAAATGTTGTCAATGTGGAAAAGCCAGGATGGGGAAACTCATTCCTGAGCATCTCTGCAGGTCTTGTTTGTACTGCCACCTCACAGCAAAGTAGAGATTTTAAAAGAACAGAGGTACCATTCTTCTGCTAACTGCAGAATTAGTTTCCCTCTCTTTCCTTTGGATGACTCCTTATGCTTCTTCCATTCCTGGGATAATACGCCATGGCATCAAGTCAATGTATGATAATGTGTGTAATGTAAAACCTGGAGCGGTTGTTAAAGTCTTGGTGAGTGAGTTTATCTGCTCCTCATAGTCCCATCTTAGCTCTATCTTTTTCTTACCTGATAAAAAGTCCCCCTATGCCCCTCATTACTTATTGGCCACCAAAATAAGTCCGACAACACAGAGTCTTCCAAATAAACCAAATTCCAAAGAGTGGTAGTTGTTTCAGGAGAATGTCCCATGAGATTGTGTTCCCCAACTAAGGCCTATACATTGATTTCAAATTCTATTTCATGTGTTTCACATGGTGTCTGCACCACCAGACCATTGCAGGCCATATCAAGAAAGCCATGACAAACACTTTCAGAAAAGCCCCTTTAAAAGAGCTATGTTTAACATGCTAATATGTCTGTGTACTATACAGCAATGATTTTCAGTCCCTGGGTGTAAAGAGGTTAGTGGACAACCTTTAATAAAGCCACACATATGACTGTGAAATACTAGCTCATGCATATTTTCCATACATTAAATTTCTTAAGGAAGCCTATGCCTCTAATGGAAAATTATAGGGAAATTTCAAAACCTTTGCTCTTTTCAAGTCAGACCCATGTTGTGTGTCAAAATATATAGCTGAGTTCTTCTGACAGAGAGAGCATTGTTCAGGACCCTGCAGGTACATAGAATTTGAGATTTCAATACTTTTTTAAAACACAGTATTCCTTTAATGCTAAATTCCTTTAGTTTCCAGTGCCCTCATTGTTAACAATTAGCACATTTATAATCAGTCTAAGAAATGAGGAGTGAGGCATGTGGTTTGGCTGCTTTGAAAATCATATAATAATGCTATTTGAGTTTGTGGGTTTAGCTTGGTAGTCCAACTGAAATGACTGCCAAGTAGACAGATAGTGCAGTAAAGGTGAAACGCAGCACTGCAGATAAGAAACTAATCTGTATTTCATGGTCCACGTCTTCTCTGGGTATATGAGCCCAGTGCTTTGTGGGATCAAGAGACACTCCTAAACATATCACTATTGTGCACAACTGGTTTGATTATCTTTGCGTGGTAAAGGCAAAGTGAAACTGAGCTTCACAGCCCTTACCACTTATACCGTAAGCACAATGTCTTCCCTAAGCAAGGGAGGTTTGAAGGGCTAACAGCATTTGAAGTCCAGTGTAACTTAAATGTAGTATTGCATGAAGCATGGCAATAGAGGAAAAATTAGAAGAGCTAAACCCTACATAAATTTATGAATGCACTGTACAAATTAATACATATTTGTGCAAAGTATTCAGGAGCAGAGAAATATGTTTCCTGTAAAAGGATATAGGTGTGGCTACTGCTATGTACCAAGGAGATTAAAAAAAAAATCCTGTTGCTATGTTCTTGTTGTGTTTGAAGTAATAATTAGAGTCTGGCGTCAAGTTTGAATGATAACTATTACTTTCTTCACACAGATTTTCTAAGCTTGAGAGACCAGTTTTTAAAAGCTCTCTAACAAAGCTATTATGTTAGAAGAAACTCTAAAAGGATGATCAGAAATACTGAGGATGAGTCCTGGTTTTTCAATAACTTCTCAGGATTTGGCTTCAAAAGTGAAAGTCAGCTTTTCTGACAGTAATCTTTCATAATTGAAGCTGAAAACAGTTTTTTGCCAACAGCATTTGGCAAACTCTCGACAGCCTTGGAAATTGGACCTAATACATTCAAAGACACAAGCCTTTAAAATATTTCACACATAGACACTATTAGCCAATATTCTCATTTAGAATGCATGCTTTTCTTCTTAAAGAAAACTACCTATGCTATTGCTTTCACTGCTGATACAGGTTTGTATCTGTTGCTGCTTTGAATGTTCTGATTTGGATACTCTCAGGAGTACTGCCATAGCACTTTGTCCCAGATAGCTTAACACTGAAAAGATATCCAGAAAGTCTTGTATATGGCTGTATGAACATACTACATATGAAGAAAAACTTACACCCAAAGAGCTGTAGTACTGTGAAATAAAGCATTCAAAAGCGAGGAAATAAAGCTACATTTGCCAGTACAATTTTGATTTGGCCTATGTATGGCTATCCTTTGGAACTGGACCATTTTTGTTCTGTCTACAAAATCTACAGCTTTCTCAGGTAATGTGTAGGGGTTTTGCTGCCTTTTAATCTTTTGTATCAAGTGCATAGTCTTCTAGTATTATTTATTGCTCATTAGTCAGCCCCATCCCAAAACTTAATTCTGTCGCAGGAGTTTGATATGTTTGGCTTCCTGAGGTATGATGGCTCTCACATTTGGTCTAGGATAGGTAGGAATGCTGCAAATAGGATGGATGGCTATGAGTGGGGGGATAAAGAGTGTTTAACTATAAACAGGCTCAAACCATTGATTTCCTTCCCTCTGTCGGTTCCCTTCCTATACACTATAGCAGTTCTGCTCCTGAACAATTTTTCTGAATTTAATGTATTATTAGTCACAAGATTATCCTTTACCTAGGCTTAGCAACAAGGCTTTTCTTATAACCTGGTGAAATGATTTTCACCCTAAGTATGTAGTTTTGTTTCTGTCACACAGCCCACTGCTAACATTATGCATATGTCTTTTCCAAATCACAGTAGCTGGAAGCTTGTTTCGAGGACAACAAAGAGCGAAGAGGGTTATCTGCTGCAGCTTGCTGCTTGAACTGAGAAAAATGGAAACAATTTATGGAGTGGACACCAGTTTTCAAAGAGATTTGAACTGCAGAGTTGTGGAGTGTCTGCCTCTTCCTAAGGTAAAATTACACCTAGAAAAACAGCCAGTATGTAGGGTACCAGACTGACATCTCACCTGAAACAACAGAGGTACCTGATTGCATTTGTGCCAACAGGCTTAATGGAATGACAGATCTTGAACCCAAAGTAAAGCAAGTCATTGTGTCCTCCAAAGGACAGACTACGTTCTGATGAGGTGGGGCTAAGGACAAGCTGCTCTCCATGCAAAGCTGATGAGGCATTGAGAGAAAAACAGCATGCTCAGTGGATGTGGCTCATCCTTGTCAGAGTGACAGTCTGTTCCCAGGACTACTAAGCAGAATACAGCTGAAAGAACACGCGAGAGCAAAATTTCAAATATCAGACTCAGCCAGAATAAATGCCTGGAAAATGATACATCTGGTTGTAAAAAACCTCAAAAACCTGGAATGTTAAAACACCTAAACAGAGATGTGCAAAGTGATTACAATCATCTGAGCAGTATATTCTACTTAAGCTTTAAAAAAAGTAAAACAGAATTTGGTCTTGATAAATAACTCTCAGTGATTTTGTGGTTGGCATCATATCCACAATATCAAGCCTGCAGGTTGTGTAACAAGCTAATGATGCAACCCTTAAGGAAAAACGTGGAGGTGCTGGTAGGATGACAAAGTCCCACCACATACATACAGTAAGAAATAATTGAGGTTAGGTGAGGCTGTAGTTAAACATGAAATATTAAAATACTGTTTACAAACACAGCACCAATTAAACTGAATTTATATAAACTATTAAATTAAAAGATTAGAAAGCCTGATGTTACCTGTGATCTTCTAGTCTGACTTCCAGTATAATGGAAAGCAGATTTTCCTGAACTTATTCTTGTCTAAACTAGATTGTATCATTTTAAGGAGGAAACATGCATCTTGATATAAATATCAACAGAAAAGTTACCATAATTATTCTTCTCAACGATTAATTAGGGATAACTATAAATTAAGGCTGCAGGTCTTGGATCATCGTCTGCCAGAGCTAAGGCATGGATTTTTAAATGGATATTTACTATTTAAAATGGTACATAAAGAGCCCCCATTAATTTTCCCTTTGATATGATAAATAGGTGCCCCACATTAGAAGGAAAATATTCCTTAATCATATCTCATCTCTGTTCTATGAAGTCCTTCTAACTTTTCATCACTGTATTTGAATTTAGGACCTAAACCCCATTTAAAACACTTGACTTTTCCTTGCATTGGTACCAGATAAAGATGAAATACAAACCTCTCTGTTCTTTCTCAATATTTACATGCTTGGGCAATCAAGAGTTGGCTCCCTTATTCTGGTCACCATATGAGAGATGTAGCCATTGTGGTCTATTAGTCTCCAGTTCCTTTTCAGTGACTTTGCTTCCCAGCAGAAACTCCCTATGACATTTGCTGGGCCTTTGTCCTTTCTGGAGCATATGTTCTGCTTATTTATTTGTATAAAAAAAAAGTGCTTTTGTGCTAATTTTGTAGGAAAATAAGGCACAAAGGGACATATCAGGGGTTACCACACAGTATTTGTGAAGAGGGAAACTGAAGACAGGACAGATCTCCTGAAATCCATCCTGGCACTAGAGTACTGCACATTTTTATGTGAGGCTGAATTGCAGAGGCCGTGGCCAGATGCAAACAGGGCTTTAAACCTAACTCTCTCCTGCTAAAGGTAACCATGTCATGCCTTTTCTTTCATAAGTAATCCCACACAAACTTAGGAAATAAAGCATTTTCCCAAACGGGGGAGAAATATGATCAATTTGGAAATATAGGCAAAGGAAATACTATTTTAGGTAATTAATTTACTTAGTTCTTCCTTGTGCTTTTGATTCTGTCCTTTGTCTCCTGCTGCAGGGAACAAAGATTGTCTTCAGCATCAGTCTGTGTTGGGTAAAGCACCAAATTTGTTGAACCATGCAGACCAAGCCAAAGAGCTCTTGTGCTAAGAGGTCCAACTTAAGACCGGATTTCATGATGAGTTTAATTTGTTTAGTCAAACCATGTGCACTATGCAGGATTGGCTCTGACGAGCTTCTACTGTAAAATCATACAAAAGACTGAAATGTAGGCCAGAGCTAGGAATAATTCTTAGGAAGTTGTCTGGATTTCCTGAAGGGCAAGGTGTGGCTCTCTGCGTGGGAGGTAAATGCCAGTGTTTTTCTGTTACTAGTAATTAGATGCAGTTTGAGTTTCATTAATAAGAGCTACACATGCATCCTGGAAAAAAAGAGTTTATCTGACACTGGGATTATATGTTACCAGCTAAATATCTTCCATTTTGTGTAACCTTTGTTATTTTGTGATTTGGACTTCTAAATGTCAAAAAGCATGCTCATATTTTATCAACATATAAGAAAAAATCTGTTACCAAGAGTTTATAATATAAATGAGAAAGAAATCTCTTGGTGAATCTCTAATTTATCCCACCAGTCTGTATAACATTTTGGAACTACTTCTTGCATTAGCATTTGTTTTTATTAGCTTTAGTCATTTTGCTTTTGATGTTCTTTACGATCACTGCAAAATACAGAAATAGGCTTTCCGGAAAGTTATCCTGAACACCTAGTGTTGAGATATCAGTCTTAAAAGATTTGATGAACCAAAATGGAAACAGAATCTTACTGAGGAAAAGGAGATGGATAGTCTTAAATAAAAGAGATACTGCAATTCTAGAGACTATTCATCAAAATCTAGCCATGCAAACAGGAAAAAGACCCCTGTAATGTAGATAAATATGCTTGTTTAAAAATCCATTCATTACAGTATCCAATGCCATACTATATGAATATTATGGCAGATATTCTAAAACTCTAGGTAGCATATTCTGAAAAATACCTGGCTAGAAATGAGTCATACTCTAATCTTGGATAAACTCTTTCTCTGTGTGAAGGAATGTTTTATTAAGGCAGCTCAACCCCTGTGTAATTGCCACCAGCAGAGATACAAGCATCACTTTCCACAAAGACAACCACACACCCCAAGAAACACAAGTTTTTCTACATACCCACCACACTGATGAAATGTTGCCATTGACCACCTTCGCTTTTACAGGATAATCTTTTCAAAAAGGACAGTGATCTCTAGAAGCAGCACAATGATTTCAGAAAAATACCAGGTTGGAAACCTTGTAGATGCTTCTTCAGTACTTTGCTATAGCTATTGGATGAACTTCTCAAAAAAGAATAGATGTATCAACTAACAATTTTGTTGCTCATAGAATTTTTGTGGGGAAGTATTCCAGCTTTCTGCACCAGACTCCATCATCCTTTTTTTTTTTTTTTTTTTTTTAGCTAACGTACAATTCATGCCTTATCTTATAATCTATTAACTAAGCAGAAGTGCTGACAGTCTTTTAGTAAATCAAACACCCATTATTAACCAGACTGATCTGTCCAGATTAAGATAATGACCAGCTATGCTATCTTGATAAATCCTTGTGGGAAGGAATTATTGTAATATTGGTTATAACAACATGTTTACTACTGTGTTGACATCCATACACAAAGCAACTGTCAAGTAAGTTTTTTACACTCTGATGAGTTTAAAACTTGACACTCATATGCAGGAGGCTGCCAGGCTTCTAAAAGCTTTTCATCTTTTTCTTTCTCACATGCATATATGCACACACACGTTCTCAGATGTTTGACACAAACTATTTGAACACATCATTGATCACTGCTCTTTGCATGGTACAGCAAGAGGGCTCTAGGGGTACACTAGGCTGAACTGCTGCAACTTCAAGAAGGGTGAGATGGGACAGCCAGGGAACTACAGGTCTTCCAGCCTCCCCTCTGTCTCCAGGGTGGCTCTGGAGCAAATACTACTGGAAGACATTTCCCAGCACCTGAATTACACAAAGGTAACTGAAAACAGATGGTGTAATGCGGCTTTACCGAGGGCAAACCTTTGATGGAAAGGCTGACTTAACAGAGGAGAAAGTGCTTGCTATTTACTTTGACTTTTAGGGAGGCCTTCAACATGGACTCCCACAGTGCCCCACAGTCAAATTGGTGAAATACACAGTGGAAAAATATACAAGGTGCATGGATAATTGTCTGGGCTGTGCAGTGAAACAGATGTTGATAAGCAGTGCTAAGTCCACATAAAAAGGTGGATGGTTACTAGTGAAGTTCCTCAGGAGCCATATAGGGGACAATACTCTTAATGTCCTTATTAGTGGCCTAGAAAATTAAGAGAGGGCATTCTCGGGACATTCAAGTGTGATACCTTTTGGAGACAAGGATGTACATATGCTGGAAGATAAAGCTGCTACTCAGAGGGGCCTTTCTTTGGTTGGTTGGGGGTTTTTTTCCCATTTCTTTTTTTTCTTAAGCCAAGGATGTTTTACACAAAAGTACAAAAATCGTGAAGAAACTCTCAAAAGCAAGAGCATTACAGAATAAAAACAAAGAACATTTCATTTGGTCTCCTTATTCAGCCATAGTAAACCGAACTTTTTTAGACACTCAGCCTGCATTCCTCATTTGATGGGTGGTGAACTTGAGATATCTGGAATCTGGTATCTAGAATGATCCTGAGCATGGTGTCATAAATTTTGAACCTAATTGAACGTAGTTATGGTTTGAATGCATGGTGCAAAATATTCACAAAATATCCTCTGGTTATCTTATGCTTGGCATTCTAAATTCATAGATATGTTTAATAAATTTTGTTTTGACAGACTTGTTTAATTTTCCCATCTGTATAATGAACATCATGCATTCTTTCCAATAAACACCTTAATGTTCGTACACAGGTCAGTTACTGTACACAACAGTACCCCAGAAAAGCATATGAAAACAATCTTTTGTTGTGTTGAGTAATGGGATGAGGACAGGCCTTGGGAAAACATAGTAAGATCTAATGTTAATTCTAAAATGTTAAAAATACTCAACTTTATTGTGCATGATACATTTTATCCATTAGAGGGATTGCCCCGGGTGACTGAAAATGCTGAAATTAAAACAATGTAAACAAGATCCACTAAGGAATGCGAGTCTGTTAAGTCTCAAACAGATGATTCTGGAAACTACCCACGCAGTTCCTGCATAGGCACCCTGTAATTTTACTTTGCTCCCCTAGGAAATGCGCCCCTGGAGAAACAGCCCTGGGTATGCCTAAATCTGGGAACAGTCTGGAAAGAGCTCAGCAGTTTAGCATTTATGTTTTACTTACACCTAGCTGCGATAACAAGAAGCTTTTCTACAGCAGAGATAACAAATTGCTTGGTACAGTAACACATACCAAGCATCACAACCCTAGGATCTCTACAAAATACAACTGCAGGCTTTCTCTCAGAAAGTGATGGTATGGATGTCAATCTTTCATAGGACAGCATAGTCGTGACCCTATGACCAACTCTTTCCTCAGCTGAAGACAGACTCCCCTGAGATACAGAACACCTC
The DNA here is from genome assembly GCA_013399895.1 of Serilophus lunatus. Lineage (NCBI taxonomy): Eukaryota > Metazoa > Chordata > Aves > Passeriformes > Eurylaimidae > Serilophus > Serilophus lunatus. Next base: position 4,286,513 of record VXBA01004302.1, read on the forward strand.
TCACCACTCTGACACTCCACTCCAGTGGAATACTATCCTTTCTTCACTGTGCAAAAAACCCCCACAGAGTATCAGGTCAGGAGCATAGAAGGAACCAGACTCTTCAGCCCAGTGATGAGGGTGCATGCACACACAGACTGAACTTGGTTACAATCTGTTCTCTACAGCTTTTTCCTGCTTTTTAAAGTAAAATACAGGGAGAATATTGAGACCTGGCCAGGAGTCCAATCTTCCTTTCAGGAAGAAAGTGCCCCAGCCACTAGATATTTGGTCCTGCATTTTCTTGTTTTTTTCTGCACACAGAAATAGCTTCAGCTGGAAAAATGAAGACAGTTCTCACCTCAGAAAAACCTGCAGCTTGGACAGTGGTAATTTACAGAAATGTTTCCTCCAAAATTCCTTGGTGCTGACATGGAATGAATGTCTTCATTCATCACTCTCCACTGGAAAAACTTACTTTTTGGTTTACACGAATCAGAGCTACTGGTGGAGTTTTATTCAGATGGTTGGTTGGTTTTGGTGGAGGGGTTTTGTTGGGTTTTTTTTGTTTTTAACCAAGCATCTTCCTTCAAAAGTTGGTTTCTTGGCAATGCTGCATACATTGTAAAATAAGAATATCTTAGTTAAAATGTTATTTGCACAGAACAAAGTTCACAGCTAAAATGAGCAAAAGACCCTGGGATTTCTATGAAAAAAATGAACTTATACCATGCATGCATTTATGAATTGGGCCTTCTATTGAAGTTATAATTCTACCTCGTCAGTGATCTCTACCAAGTCCACAATGTGTTTCTGGTGTCTTCTCTTGCCCCTCCCTTGCTTTAGGAAGTTCCTGTATTATTGTGTATCATTATTTTGTTCCTGTGAGTCTTTGGAAGAAAATATTTGAATAATATTAGTAGGCTGTCATCCATCTTGCTAGAGGGAGAAAAGAAAATGTGTCTTTTCCACATGTAAGCACTCGGTGATCCCAACAAAAACACCACTGCAAATTGGAACTACAAACAACATAGAACTCCCTGTATGCTCTGCTAACAGAATGATGAAAATCTCTGCTAATGACTTCGGGAATTACTCTTGCAATCTCTGACATTTGAATCAGCTAGAGGGATAAAGTTACAGCAAGTCTTTGGTTAACATATTCTCAACAAAATTCTCCAAACCTCAATTACCATGGAAACTACTTATCCTTAAAGCACTAAGGAGAGCTGAAATATTTTCTCTTGACAAAAATGGGAGTGAGGCCAGAAAAATATGGGATTGTGCATAATGAGGCCTTTGATTTTCATTTACATCTATGTTAAGTAGAAATAATCTCAGTGAAGCAAGTTGATCGCAGAGCAATATTCGTTTATAGGACAGAACAACTTTTAAGACATTGTCTAGTTCTGGTTATTTCTAGATATTTTTCCCTTATCTTCATATATTTATGTTAACAGATTTCTTTTTCACTTTTCTAATAAGAGAAACACAGTAAGGGAAAATACTATTTGTATATAAAATTAGTAGACATACTTCAAGCTTTGAAAAAATCCTTGGGACAAATGGAACTAATCAGTCCCACTGAGGCTCAGAATTTTGCAATCTGGATTAAAAATGCCTCTAATTTAGCCCAGGTCCCCCATAGTCCCCAAGTAATCAATTTCTATAAAACAGAGTATAGTTTTTGCTGTGCAGAAGCATTTGTGCACCTCTAAGCGGGGCAATCAGCTCAGCAACAGAAAATCTCATTCCTAGCTTTATGTAAAACGAGTCTGTAAATTGCTGTAGGACTTCTTGTTTCATTTTAACATCAAGTTTTAAAAGACTTTAATGGAATAAAAATAGCTTTGGGGAACATTCCCATCAAAACTCCTGTCGTTCCTATTAAGCAGATGCTCCCCACAACTTAATTCACTGTAAGCAAAAGTCTAAATGTGAAATGTGTACGTGGTCAGGCAAGGCTGGCCCTCGATGTTACTGTCAGTTATGTAAATCCATCAGTGTGTCTGTCACCTTTGCTCAAAGCTTCCCATTAAGATAGCTAACCCTGAGTATAAATTACACTGCAGCAATAATCCCTATTAAATACTCTGATCTCATCTCCAGATTTACTCCCGGCTGAGCAATGAGCTTGGCCCAGCAGGTCTCTGGGCCTGGCTGTGTCCCCAGCAACAAAGCAACAGTCACAGTGTGCCCTGGCAGCCAGGAAGGCCAAATGAGTCCTGAGGAGCATCAGGCAGAGCATCACCAGCTGGTCAAGGGAAGGGATTGTCCCACTCTGCTCTGCACCTTGAGTACTGTGTGCAGTTCTGGGTGACACAATCATGGAATCATCAAGGCTGGAAGAGACCTTCAAGATAATCCAGTCCAACCGTCCACCTGGCACTACCACTGTACCATATCACCCACAACCAGATCCAGATGCCTCTTTAACACCTCCAGGGATGGTGACTCCACTACTTCCCTGGGCAACCTGTTCCAAAGCCTGATCGCCCTAACAGTGAAAACAATATTTCTAATATCTAGTCCGGATCTCCCGTGTGTCATTTTAAGGCCATCCATATCAAAATGCTTTGGAGCTGTGGCTGGCCAATACTGTGAGCAAGACTTGTGCCCTGACTTAGAGCCTCTCCAGTCGCTCCAGATGGTAAGGACTTCTGCTTACACCATGGCCTGACAGCACAGCTGTGGACAGCTCTCACCAGTTTTGCACTGGCAGCTAGCAAAGTTCAGACTGTTCTTGTATGTTGCCTATGATTTACCATGAGATCATTACACTTGTCTTTAATTGAACAGGAAGAAGAACCCACTGCTAAGTGATGGAGGAGAGAGAAGAAAGATGAACAATGCTGCCAAGCCCTGGAGCTTTTAGCACTGCTGCCTTCCATGATTTATTGTGGGAATTGCAGCAACTCAACACCAAGCATTTAAAAATCCCAGTGGATTTCTGTATTTAAGCAACTAAATTCTAAACAAAAGACTAAGCAAACAGCTCCCCGTCTCTGAATTGTTCCTCCAAAGGTCTGAGCCCTGCTCATGCTTTTGAACATCCGAGCTTGCCGCTGTACTGCTCTGCCCACCCTCATAGAAGGGACCAAGAGCCCTCTCCCCAGAGCCAGCAAGAGCTCATGTAAAAAGAACATACAGCAATTAAGAGAGTGTCCAAAGGAGAGCTATGAGGATGGTGAAGGGCTAGAGGGAATGACATGTGAGGAGCGGCTGAGGGCACTTGGTCTGTTCAGCCTGGAGGAGACTGAGGGGAGACCTCACTGCAGTGACAACTTCCTCGTGAGGGAAGTGAAGGGGCAGGCACCGATCCTTCTGTGACAGGACCTGAGGGAATGGCACAGAGCTGTGTCAGGGGAAGGTTAGGTTGGAAATCAGGAAAAGGTTTTTCACATAAGATGTTGGTTGAGCAGTGGTCACAGCACCAAGCCTGACGAGAGTTCAAGAAGCTTTTGGTTGGTCCTCTCAGGCACATGTACAGGGCTAAGGGTTGGACTCGATGATCGTTGTGAGCCCCTCTCAGCTCAGCACATTCCGCTGTTCTGCGTCCCTGCGAGCACCGTCCGTGTTCCCGTTCGGTCCGTGCTTGTGCCCGCGCTCACCCCGGGCCCCCGCCGCCCCCGCNTTCAGCGTGTCCGAGATCAAGAACAAGCAGCGGCGGCACTTCATGTTCCTTCGCTGGAAGCAGCAGCAGAGGAAGGTGGGGCGGGCGGTTGCCGGGGCGGGGGAGGCGCGGGCCGCGCGGGCCTGTGTGACGGAGCGCTGTGCCTTCCCCGCAGGAGAAGTTGGCCGCCAAGAAGAAGCGGAGGAAGGAGCGAGAGGCCCTCGGAGACAAAGTAAGGGTCTTCGGCCTGGAGAGCGAAGCGGTTTCTCCACAGGCTTCAGCGAAGCAGAGCAGCGATTACAGAGTGATAAAAGCGTGGAACAGGTTGCCCGGAGGGGTGGGGGACGCCCCACCTTTGGAAACGTTCCAGGCGCGGTTGGATGAGGCTCAGAGCAACGTGGTCTGGTTAAAGATGCCCTTGCTCACTGCAGGGGGTTGTACGAGATGTGCGTTAAAGGCCCTTCCAACCCAAACCATTCGGTGATTCTGTGGTCTCTGTGCTTGCTGGCTGAGGTGGCCTGCAGAGAGGCTGCTGTCTAGCGGAGGTATCAAACCCCTTAGGAATATTGTTTCTGCTGTAATCAGGCAGGGTGAGTTTTAAGCTAGTAACATAAAAGAAGGCCCTTCCTGAAAAGTCATCTCTGTCTGATGTGATTGCTATGGCATTTGTGTGGATGTTACTAGGAATTATACTCTAATAGTCATTTCTGTATGAATTAGAACAATCAGATCTGACCAAACCATCCCCAGACCAGTTACCTGCTGGCTTCCAAGCCTAGCCATGAACAAGGGTTTTACTTCCTTTACTGAACTGGTTAAAGACAGTCAGATGTGAGTTCAAAAGTCCTGTGAGTAGTGTAGGATAACAAGCTAAACATTAGAGGCCTTTTGTCATTAAACTGTAGATGTCAAGGTTAAAATGTCTTGGTGTTGAGAGTAGAGCTCCTTTCTTCCATGGAAGAAAATGGGATAGAAAGTTCCCCTGTTTTGGTTTTTTTCGTGTTTTTTTGGTAATGTTTTTTCTTAATTAAAATGAAGTTAAGCAGTGCCACTGTTCTTGTGATGCTTCTCCATGTGATGCTCACCGATGTTCTAATACTGGTGCACAGTTTTAATCCAAGTGATGTTGTAATTTCTTTTTTAAAAGTTTGTGTAGAAATACACACAATATCCTGGTGATATGAACGTGGTATTTGCAATACACTTAATAATTACATCAATGTGTTAAACTTGCGTGTTTTAGGCACCTCCAAAACCCATACCAAAGACTCTTGAGAATCAGCGAGTGTATGACGAAACCACTGTAGATCCCAATGATGAAGAGGTAACTGCTGTAATTCCTGCATGTGCTGTTAAGTTAACCACTTTTTTTCTAAGAAGGGACATCAGCAGGAGAGTGGGGAATGATCAGGTTCATCAGTCCAGTTAATGTGTTGATGAATTACTTTTTACACATGATGGGCTCACTAAGAGGTGATGTCATTCTCTCATTATCTGTGTTAAATAATTGCCTTTTGCATTACTGGTATTGATGGTAAAAGCTGCCTGGGTTCATCACGGTAGATTCTTAAAAATGTAAAAAACACATGCCATGTGATTAATTACAGAATAGTTCTTGTGAATTGAAATTTAGATCAGATTGAACAATTGCTCTTCAATTATTTCATACATGGTGGATTAACAAGATTTCGGTGGATTAACAAGGTTTCTGTTCTTCCAGGTTGCTTTTGATGAAGCAACTGATGAATTTGCACCATACTTCAACAGACAGACACTTCCCAAAATTCTTATTACAACATCAGACCGACCTCGTGGGGTATGTGTTTTACTTGGATAGTTATGAGCAATCAACTGGTTATAAGATGCTGAGGTTTTCATACTATGATTGGTAAATTAGAGATGAAAATAATAGCATTCCTGTGGATTTTTTCCATCCTTTAGTCTAAACTATCAGTAACCTTGTATATAATCTATTGGTTTCCCCAGCACTGTTTGTTTACTTTGTAACAAAAAACATTATGCTTTTGGAATTTTCCTGCTTTTCTGTGACTGAATGAGGGAAAAAAGGCCCTTAAAAAATAGGCCCTGGTGAGCTGCAGTCTTTACTACAAATAAATGTATTTCCACTAACTGAATGAAGTAATTTAATAACTTATCATCAAATGTTTATAGTGATACTGGAAGTAATATGTCCTCAGGGATGGTAGTTGAAATGAGCAACCTTCCCTTCCCCTAGTAATTGAATTGGGCACTGAATTTACATTGCAATTTAACTCACTTGTTTTGCAGAGAACAGTGAGATTCTGTGAACAACTGGCTACTGTTATACCCAACTCACATGTCTACTATCGAAGAGGACTGGCTTTGAAAAGAATTATTCCACAGTGTATTGCAAGGGACTTCACAGATTTAATTGTAATTAATGAAGATCGCAAAATACCAAGTATCCTTTTGTTATTGTTTCTATTAGGGAAAGAAAATTCTGTAGTGTGCATCAAGGAATCTATTTTATGCTGTTTTCTTTCTCTTTACTGTGCAAACTACAGAATTAAAAATCACTGTGCTGACTTGACTACCTGATGGCTAATGGAACTTGGAGTTATTAAAATGTTTAGATGTGTTGGCTTTTTTTTTTCTTTTTTTTAGTTTGTAATGCATGGAAAAACATTGTTATTATTTTAGTAAATAACAAGTTTTTCTGACCAGGAAGTTCCACTAGCTAGTTGGTGAATGTATGTTTAAAAATATAACAAAGCCTTGCAAATTGAACGTAGATTATGGATATAATACTGTAATGTAACAGTGCATTTTGCATAAAATGTTCCTCCATAAATTATGTGTTGAATTTTACCATCCTTTAACTTGGTGCACAGATGGTCTTGTTTTAAGTCATCTGCCTGATGGTCCAACTGCTCATTTCAGAATGAGCAGTGTCCGTTTGCGCAAAGAAATAAAGGTGAGGCTCCAGCAGAATGTGAGAAATGAGCAGATTGTTGCTCAATGATAAAGGCATTGTCTACTTGAACTACTAAAACTGCACTCTCGTGATTAAGCTCATCTTGCTAAAAGTGATTTTTTTGTAAGTTAGCAGGGGGCTAAGGACTAGTATATTCCATATGCAGCATAGTTCCATTTTCAAGGTTATTTGCTAATTTCTGTTATTGTCTGTCAACTATTTTTATAATCATGCCATTAGATAGCAACTGATAACCTACATCAACATGGAATACCCCACATATAGCATACACACAGTAGGGTATATAAAAAACCAGCAGCATTATAAAAGGCTTCAATAGATGTAGTTCCTAGTCTGGAATAAAACCTACTTATTCTTACAACTCTATTACCTCTTCAGTAGTAAATATTGCTTACTTAGTCTTAAATAATTTGCAGGGAGGTGGGTTTTTTTCTTCGTTGACATAAGTAATTTTTAAACTTAATCAGTTCTTATTAAAGAAGAATCCCATATACTCTTAGTCCCCTATACCCTTAGTTGGTCTTAGTACAGGGACAATACTCCTATAACAGGCAGACTGCCTTATTCATGCAGGAGATAGGACATGTAGAATTATTTGTGCTATTTCATTTACTTTATATTGTTGATCCTTATGTTGCCAGCTGCTCCTCGTTTATGAACTTAGTTGAATTTGAAAAAATGATTAGGGCATGTTGTTGGCCTATTTCAAACTCTTCTTTGACAATACATTAGAATCCTTTTGCATTCTCACCACTTCCGTTGCAGCGAAAAGGGAAGGAGCCCACGGAGCACACCCCCGAGGTCATCCTGAACAATTTCACGACGCGGCTCGGCCATTCTGTGGGTCGCATGTTGGCCTCTCTCTTCCCACATGATCCTCAGTTCATTGGAAGACAAGTAGCTACATTTCACAACCAGCGAGACTACATCTTTTTCAGATTCCACAGGTGATGTTTTCCACAAAACTCATTTACAAATGAGACAGAATACTCTTGTAGCTTAATTCCTAATTTTAATTCTTTTCTTCCCCAAGATACATCTTCAAGAGTGAAAAGAAAGTGGGAATTCAAGAACTTGGGCCACGTTTCACGTTAAAGCTGAGGTCACTTCAAAAAGGAACCTTTGATTCCAAATTTGGAGAATATGAGTGGATTCATAAGGTATGTCTAAGTAATGATAATAATCCTGCTTTGGGACACTAAACCTGACATGAAATGTAACCATAAATCTTACCCTAGAAAAGCAATATAAAGGTATTTCTCAATACAGAAGTGTTTAGCTGAAGTATTTAGAGGTGTATTTTGAGAAGTGAGCAAAGCAGAAACATTCTGCTATATTGCAAGTCAAAAACAAGAATAGCAAGGATGATGAATATCAATATACCATGACTGCTTATTTGCAACTCAGCTACACATTTCACTGCATACCCTGCTTTAAACTGCAGTGGTCACCCTTGTTTGTACCTTGTTGCATGAACTGGTTGGTAAACAACTTTTCTTTTAAATTTCAGCGTCGAGAAATGGACACAAGTAGAAGAAAATTTCACTTATAAGTGAAATGTGCCAATTGTTGGTGACCAGGAATACAGCAGCTGCTTTGAACTATGGATGATCTCAGACCCCTAAATAATAATAATGATACTGAACAGTATCTGCCTGCAGAAAGACAAACTGCAAACACTGAAACTTTCTACAGCAGAAAGTCAAGTAGGATGTGTCTTTCTTCCTGTTTGTAACCAACATGACAAGGACAGTGACTCTTTCCAGTTTAGCAGGAAAAACTATGTCAATGTTTGAGCAGCCTGTAATTTTGCTATCACTGAAGGTTTGTCATGATTGCTGTGCTGTAGGAACAGATTACACTTCACAACATCAAAGACAGCAAATATGTTGAGTAAAGAAATTCTCAAAATAAAATATTTTTACATTTTACAGTTTTATTTTTTCTGTTAACCCAGACATCTTCAATTAATCAGGTAAGAGACAAATATTCTAAACCTCTTTCTAATTTACAGTATGCTGTTCCCTGACAGTAGGGTGATAGTTTTCCAAAAATGTTCTCTTGTCTAGAGAACACTGAGAAGGCAATATGCAATCCAGGAAGTCCATGGTATTTCATTTCACTTCACTTACATCTTGCATAAAATAGCCTTGTTGCTGAAGTTACAAAAATAATATGCTTGACTGCTACAGGTATCTCTTCTGTAAATGTCATATTGACAAAAGGTGTATCTACCCAAAGCAGTTGAAAAGAAACAAAGACAAGATGGGGGCAAACCCCCCTACGGGAAGTACATAAAGATATCTAAAAATGCTGCTCAGTGAACATGTTAGGTCTGAGCAGTTTTCCCCATTAAAACGTTAAAAATGCTTCTTCAGCCTCATAGCTATACTGGAGTTACTATCACCTGAAAATAAACTACTGTTTTGCCTTAAGTTGGCACAGTCACTGGCAGCTAAAAAGCAAAGTTTTCTTTGAGTTACTTTCTTTTCATATGTAGCTGTGCTTTTTCTTATTTACCTAAAGAATAAAATGGCTCATAGAGTAAGTATTCTACTAGTCATTAAGATAAAGAATAATTTATTCTTTATTTTGATGTCCGATTTGGGACAGCTGTATAGTTGAATTTTTTTGTTGTTCTGTTTCTGTTATGTTTCTAAGTATAGTACTGCTGAAGCCTCATTGTTCTGTACAGCCACTAGCCCCAGGCAGACTTGCAGCAGCACAAAATATGTAGACACTCCTCTCTGCTCTCCAGCTGCTGCAGTGATGTGGTGACTGGTGAGGCGTCACCATATCAAGAAGTTGATCGACTTCTTTCAGTAATTTTGAGACCAGATTATGTCAAGACACTTTTATTTTTTTGCTTGGCGTATAAAACTGATTCCCTTATGAAACAGAAATACGGAACTAGCATACAGTTCATTTGGAGAGGTAGATGGTAAGAGGTTTGATGACAGTAGCACTTTCAGAGTTAGATTTGGCACGTTAAAGCTAAGCTTTTGTACAGACTTCAAACCAGGCCACTCCTTGAGGCACTCTGCCCATACACACATCAGCAAGTAGGAAAAGATGCTAAAAGATCTGAAAAACAAAACCAAAATCTAGTTAAAAAGGTTATCAGTGCTAAATGAAGCAACTCTCTGTCTAATAACATGCATCTTCAGAGTATGCCCAGGACAGCTATTTAGGAAAAAAAATCCTGAAATCTTTTTTAAAACCATCAAGCCATCCCCAAATGTACAATAAGATAATCAAAGCTGTTACAAAAGAACTGAAGTTTAGTGTCGCCTGGAAGCCAAATTGCTAAGTGGAAGGATAGAAAAAATTATTCACAGTCACTTTGTGCCCACCAAAACACCAGGCATCTACTTTGCCTTTGCAAAGCAGGGAATTTGTTGTGTAACTAACAAATTACGCTTCTTCAATGAGCTGGTGCTGACTGTGGGAACATGGACTCTACTGCTCATCAAGGAGATATCAGGATTTACAGCAAAGAAACTCCTACTTTTCAGGAAGTGTCAGCAAGAGATACAGCAAAATAAAGAAATTTTACATACAGGTAGTGTAACTGAAACAGAGACAAGTGTTCCATTCCAAAGGCTGCAACTGAGAAAGAAAATACTAAACCTTTTATACCCCGTGTATGCACGTATTTTTGTGAGACAGAGGAAACATTATTTCCTGACATCCACGCCCAGGGATTACTAGACTTTGGCAAACCTCCGTGGGGAACTGTATGTATCACTGAGTAGGTACAGTTTATTTGGCTTTTTATAAGGTACCAGTCTGTAATGCTCACGGATGATCTGATTTCTTCCTTGGATTACTGCTTACAGCTGAAGCTAACAGTAGTGTGAACACAAGTCAGTGTCCAAGAATATTTTTTACGTAAGAGTAGTTGGCAAAATTCACAATAGAAGTAACTTTAAAAGCTACAAGAACTCTAAAGCACATTTCAGTTACACTGCTCTAAGTCACTGCTCAAAACAATGTGGGAAGTGTTTTTGTTTGTTAAATAGGCATCAACTTCTCTAGTGTTACTACTCTTTAAGCAAGATGATTCATACTAGTACCGCACAAACTTTCTGGAGGCTTTCTGCAGTCTGCTTGAGGGGAGATCAATTTTAATGATTTGGTCTGATACTGGTCACCTTTCTGCAAAGCTGCCCAATAACAACTTGAATGTAGCAACCTACAGTTCTTTCAAGGTTAAAACTCGCTACAAAATTTCTAAGGATTGAGAACTACGGTTAACTATGTATCAGGTGCTTCAAAATAACAGCTCACCCCCAAAAGATCCAAGTCAAGGGGCAATGGGAAAGGGGAACACACTAAAATTACCATGCACTTACTCTAGTCAAAATAATCAGGTTATTGTGACTCTCAGAGTTTTGGTGCAACTACCGTGGATCTAAAACTCACCTTTCTAAAGAGGCTAGCCTAAAATCTAATCACCAAAATTCTCAAGGAATACCCAATGAGCAAATAGTCTTCATGGTGACAGCCATGACAGCAGTAGCGCTAATGAACCTATGAAAGTTTTGGAATGAAAATCCAGATGAGTATTCAACTGTTTCTAGTTATTTAAACTGTTACCCATGTAACAGCCTCTTGGGAGTGGAGTATGGGCCTTGATACAATTCTTGGACTAGACACTTTCTTTTGGCTTGGTGGGCACTTCCTTCCCACCACATGGGTCAGTGCTCTTCTTGGAGACCACCACTAATCTCTATTTAGAAGTGTTCTTCAAAAGTTTAATAGCTGAAGCCTGCTTTATCTGCCACAATCAGGATTCCCCACATACACTGTTGGACAATTAATATTATGTGAGAAAAGGGCAATAATACCCTTACACGGAGGAAGATACAGCAGAATGACTACAAGCAGGTTAGTCCAAAGAGCAGCCCCACTGCTTTGCTACAGCAACAGAAACTGGTGGAAGCTCTGCAACAGTGAAGTGCTGCTCATACTACTTATGAACAGCACTGGTCCAGTACAGAGCTGTGACCAGAACAGGGGAGGGGTGGCCCAAAATGGGGATCCAGACCAACACCAACTGTAGAACTCAGGTTCTTTTCTGAGTGCTTTCAATACAGACTCTCTCATTTAATTTAATGACAAAAGTTCATGAATTGTAATTCAAAAACTTACCACTGAAAGATACTGAAGTAGTTCACATAATTACAAAAATGAACAAACTTTCTGGGGTCTGAATGGATTTGTACTTGATGATACTCCTGTCAGCAGGGGATCATGTTGTGCATTCTGCAGGCAGAATTGCTTCAAGTCAGCTGCAGCCTGAGAAACCTAGTCACAATAAAAACTGGTGTTAGAATTCACTGGTGTTAGAATTACCTAGGATGAAACTACATTGAAAAGTATATGGAATTCTTATGTAGATTTAATTGTAATTATCATTGTAATTTTTTGTTTCTTAAAGGCAAGAAAGAAGTTGAATATAAGAATAAGGATCAGTTTGGGTATTTAATTTTCATGTTAAACTTCCAAGCATGAAGGGTGACAATGAGCAACATCTTGGAGATGGCTTTATTAAACAGATGAAGATCCTTGTTCTAGCATAAATCATTTTAAAATACAGCTTGGAGTTTCAGATGCTCTATTCGACTGAACTGGCATTTCATCCTCCCTTGAAAAGCCATCCTTATGTGGTTTTTGGCAGGCTGTACCTTCCTAAAAACAGAACAGTGAAGACACTTTGTCTTACTTTGCTGTAACTCTGAACTTATAAAACAGAGTGATCAAAGTTTAAAAAGTAGCGTCTTTCTCTGGTGTCCGCAGTCTGCGCGGCGCTCCCCCGGTGCGACAGGCCGTGCCTCTCCTCGGCACGAGTTCACTGCGCTTCGTGTCTGGCGGTGACGGCTCCATCTTACAGCGCTGGGGCCGGGCCAGCCTGTTGTGCGGGGCCCCGGCTCGGGCCGCCCTTCCCCAGAGCCCGGGGGAAGGCGACGCTCCGAGGCCACTAAAGGGCAGCGCGGCGCGTCCCTCGCCCCGGGGAGCGGCGCCGGGGGCCGCGAGGGGCTGCGGGGAGCGAGGGGCGCCACGGGCCGAGCCCCGGGAGTGGCCCCGCAGCCGTCCCGGGGTCCCGCGAAGCCCGGTCGCGCTGCCCCAGGCAGGGTCTG
>VXBA01004302.1:4299416-4323757 GCA_013399895.1 Serilophus lunatus
GGGCCGGGCGGGGCTGGGGGCGCTGCGGGGCCGCGGGGTCTGAGCCCGGAGCGGGGACCGCCGGCACGCACGGGAATAGCCCCCCTGCCTCGCCTGTCCTAACAGTGAACGGAAAGAGGGGGGCACCGTTAAGGCCAAGGTGGCAAATTCTAAGTTTGGGGGTTATTTTGCGATGGGAAGAATGAAGTTCCTAACTTTGGTGTTGGCGGCAGTTTGAGTCGCGGCCGCAGCCTGAAGGACCGGTTTGCTTGTCGTGGTGGTTCTCTGCAGAAAGTGCCCGGGAGTGGCGGTGAAGCCTTGGAGCAGGAGGTGACATCGTGTCACTTGTGAGGGGCTGAAAGAGCCTTCAAAGAGGGAATACCGAGGGAAGTCATAACAAAAACAGAAAGATGGAAACGTTTAGCAGTGCCCGTCGCAGTAGGACGGGGTCGTGGTTTTAAACCAAAAAAGATCTGTATAGATTGGATATAAGGAAAAAGTGTTTTACAGTGAAGGTGGTGAAACAGTGGAACAGGTTGCCCAGAGGTGTGGGAGATGGCCCATCCCTGGAAACATTGGGGGTCAGATTGGAGGGGGCTCTGGTCTGTGGGAGGTGTCGCTGCTCACTGCAGGGGATTGGACTAGAGGACCTTCAAAGGTCCCCCCCAACCCAAACCATTCTGTGGTTCCATACCAAGGTTAGGGCAGAACCGTGGTTTATAATTTATGAAAGCACTTTTCTGACGTGGTTGCCCAGCACAGTCAGGTTTCCTCAGAAGACTGCGTTTTGTCGGCACAATGTGTTGTTTGCTGCAGTTCACAATAATTGTCACTTTATCGGATCCACACCCTGCAACAATCTTCTTTTGTGGGGGTTTAGGGCTGTGTCTTTAGGAAAAGAGTAAAATTGTGTCGAAAATTATATACAATTGAAGTATTTTTACGAAAGGGGAGAAAATGTTATGAGGAAATGCTGCAGGGCAGATCTCTGAGAGCCGCAGGGCTGTGACTTAGCAATTGCCTCAGTTACTCAGGCGATACTCACTTGAGCAGAAGGTGTGGTTGAGTCTGCTTGCAGTTAGCCGGAAGCTTCCTGCTTCAGCACAGAAACAACTTTTCAATTTTCAAAAATGGAACTAAGAACAGTAACTGAAAAGAAAGGATATTAATGGAGTAACGTGTTATAAGAGATGATCATGAAACTCGTTCTTAAAGAATGTTTCAATCAAAAAGAAAATTAGAAAGCCCACCTGGCATCTGCTGTGGTCAGATAAAGGGACCAACATGTCGTTCAGTCAAATGAGACCTCGAACATCAGAGGTAAGAGGTTTTGTACTTTTCCATACAGATTTTTTCAATTTCACAAATAAAGAAATACTAAAATAAGATTCTATGACACCTGAGAGGAAAAAAAATGTGCTTTTGACATGGCATAATTTTCTCATTCATATAAACTCAATTGCAGAAATATTTAATATAGCTTATTTTCTTGTCTTGTAGTTACAGGGAAGAATATCATCCATGTCAATACAGTCTGATTTTCACTGAAAGTATCACTAGACATTAAAAGTGCCACAATTACCACAGGTCTGAACACAGTCTAAGTGAACTTGCTCGGAAGCAGCTTAACTATTCTTTTTGCAGACTTTAGCAGGAGTGTTTTTATGCTTCTGAGGCAGCTAATATTATTAACAACTGTCAGAAACATTTTGAATTTTTTTTTTCTTTCTGACAATGTCAAGTAGTGGTGCTGTTTGGATCAAGATTTCAGGGCTTTGCATTTTTTATGAGATGAACAAAGGTAGGATTTCAGCTGAGGGATTCTTGTAATCATGACACTCTCCAGAGTATCAACTGTTTTGGGTAAGATCTGTCACAGTGATACATAGCAGTAGCACAGGTTCTCTGTTCCCTCATTTCCATTGTGGAGCTTGTTCTACTGTGACTTATTTGGATGCTGTCAGCTGGCATCTGCTCATGGCTGTTCTCACTATCTAGTCATCACTGTGAGACAGAGCCTCATTGTTCTACTCTGTGTGCTAATATCAAAGGAGCCGTTCCTGCCTATGGAAACTGGAAGTTCACCTAAACAAAACAAAGTGTATAGGAAGAGAATTATAATACATCTACAGTTATGATCATCTATTCTTTTTTTAGTTGGTGGAGCTCCATGTTTTTTATGTCCCAGCAGAAGTGTGGAACTTCAAGCTGAATACAGTTCCTGTAGCTCTTACTAGCAAATTCATCTCAGCTGGATTTATAAGGTGAGTACAGTTTTAGGTTTCGTGTATCTGGTAGGTCCTTCACACTGCCCTTCAGTCATTTAGTCCAGCTGTTGCTCTGTAGAGCACAATTACATCTGTCAGCAGAAACTTGTTCTCAGATTTCTGGAGGGTAAGTGGTGCCCATAATTAGCATTATGTTTATTTGTACTGTATCAGGCTTAGCTTCCCCTGCAGCCCTCGGTGTAGACCATTGAAATGCACTTCCAGAGGAGTGCTAGTATTTCTGCAGAATAATTGATGTTGTAAAGTCATAGGTTTATATTCTTTCTGTCTCCTTGAACCTGATTATCAAAATCTTGAGCTCTTTTCAGCAATTGGGCAGATGAAGTGGATTGATGAGGGCAGGGTAACCTGTCAGTTCCTGGAAACAGGGATATGGTGATCTGAGCTCTCTCAGTCTGAAGAAAGAGCTGAAGCCTTGCAGCTCAAGGGGAAGCATTGCAGCCCATTACACCAAGATGTCTTCTTTGTTCTTTGGCAGTATTTCTTAAAGGTTGCATACCACACTATGTGCTGTGTGTGACCTCAGGTAGCTATTTAAAGGACTTAGTGAAAGAATATCCTGGTTCCCAGTCCTAGGCTCAAACCTGGCACGGAGAATTGCATTTTTAATCCTTCATAATTTTGAAAATTTTATTTATGCTCCTAAACACTTTACTCACAAAATCTGTGTGCATCTAGTGTGGTAAAAAGTTGTAGAAAAATCAAATAACGCAAAGATACATATTAAAACAGAGCTTTTACATGCACCTTGTCTGCTCCTGTGCAAAACCTGTCAATTCAGCTTAAACTGCCGGGAATATGGGTTTTAATTAATTCAAATTGAGGCTTGTTTTATCCATTTAAAACAATATTCTTCGTAGCTGAAAGATTGACAGTGGTCAGGTATGAGCATGTAGGACAGAATGTATCAGCTCTTGCAGCTGCTTTTGTTGAAAGGCTGATCAAAACTAGAAAAAATAAGTTCTGCTGTTCTAGTCTGCAGCAGAGGTGCAAAATACACATCTGCAGTGGTAATCTCAGATCATTTCATGTGATGACCATCTGTCACTGCCCTCTGTTTTCTGGTGTGAATTTATTTCCCTGAGACATCAAATTAAATTAGGGTCCTCACTGATTTCAGTGGATTTATATCTGCTTGGGTATTGTTGCTTGCTAATGAGTCTTAAATAATTGCTAATTAATTATTCTCTGGGTACTGTGCAGTGCTACAGTACATTAGCATTAGCAATAACTAGTATCCAGGCAGTACATCGCTGTCTTTAAAATAAAAAAATATTTTAAAAAACTTCTCATTATAATCCAGCAGAAAGGATGTCAGCAGAGGGAACGGCCTCCTTGCTGATACTCACGTGGCTTGGATGTTGTTGATAGCACTGTTGCTCAGTCAGCTTTACAATCCTAGTACTGTCTGAGTCAGCTTAACAAAGGATTCGTAGGTCAAAGTACAGACCACTTCCATTAACCATGAAATTGGAGAATATTAAGTGTGTCATTACCTATGGCCCTGAGTTCTTGTTCCCATGATTTCTCAGTCTCTGTGATCTTTTATTTATTTCTCATTCCTCACCACAGAAGCCATACTTTTCTTACTTCTAGATGAGATGGCTGCTATGATCTCTAGTTTGCATTACTTCTAAAGGAACACCCTGAAGCAAATGACTTGGATGTGACTGTCATCTGCTAGCCAGTAGCATTAAGTAACAAATATATTATTGTATGTTCCTAGTAGCTGTACTGGCAAATAATTTTTAGATAAACTTCTGCCCTATTTCTCAGGTTCTGTATACCTAGATAATTTTCTTCTGTGTTACTTAGTTATTTAGATGTTTTTCCTGCTGTTCATAAGAGCCTTAAGTTTAGGTTTCTTTGCTGGTTTGGACAGGCCTTATCAGTGAAGGGCATGCTGTGTTAGAATTGCCTCTAGAAGAGCTTGCATTTCTTTGGTTTTGGAAGACCACTCGAGGGGCTTATCTTCTCTGAGACATCAGCTTGGAGAAATTATAGCTAATGACAGATATTTGAATTACAGATCATCTAAGACCTTAGAAGGATGTGTATTGAAATATGTATCCATCTTTCACATATATATGTCTTTATACACTTGAAATAAAGGATGCTATGAGTAATGTCTGCAGCAAATGTGGGAAAAGATGGCTTGGAAAGAAATAAGCAGGAACCAAATGTACAGGGACCAAGTAGTGTGGTCTAGATATGTTCACTCTGCAGACCTTGATCTCCTTTGCTGCATGCTTGTGCTCCAAGGCAGTTTTGTGATTTTGAGGAGGGTCCCCTAAGTCTAGGGTGTTTGAAATAATGCAAGGGAGGCATTGTAGCCCACTGAAGTACTGTGTTCATGAGATTAAGACATACTTAGGATGTGAAATGAAGGTCTATAGGGATGCTTGAAAGTACAAACCAACCTTGGCAGGTTAATGTTGAAGATCTGTCCAAGTAGAAAACATGGCAGGTTTTTCATTGAGAATGGCATGTGCTTGAAGAGTGATAGCTGCCTGGGCCAAAATCATAATAACACTTAATCAGCATGGGTGATTAACAGTCTCAGGCCTGAATTTGTTTCCTGTTTTATCTTATGTGGAGCATAGGAGCAATTACAATTACTTGTATTGTGCTGCAGAGCTTTTGTTTGCCTCTTGCACATTTGCTTTTATTGTGCAGAGATACTTTATATTCTGTAATGATGTCTATACTGAGCTCATTACTTTAAAGTTTGCATGCTTTCAAGTAGTACATTAAATGATGCAATTCATATTTGTGTCAGCATTCTCATCCTCAAACCACGGTGGAAATGTTCACACTGCAGTGTTTGGTTTTTATTAAAAATACATTTGCATGCACACATGCACACACCCAACTGTACATTTGTGGTGGAGAAGAAAAAAGCAAAGGAATGTGCCTACTACTTAAAGTAGACAGTGGTAAACTCTCCTCTGGCCCTGGGTGCTTGAGAGAGTATGTTCTACAGTCCTGGACTGGTCCTATGACACTTTGTCACTTATATGGAATTGTATTACTGTAGTTTCCATTGTTGCTGTTACTCATCTGCATTCTGAAGGAGTCATTTTTAAATTTCAGCTTCCAAATTCTCCCATTGTACAGAATTCATAAAATACAAATATTGGTAGTTAATATTATGGCAGCCCTTGCAACACAGTGTACCTGAAGGATGAACGTTCTGACTCTGCATTGCCAAGACTCTCTGGCCTGTATGTAATTGGGTTCAGTTCTAGGACATAGTTCCCTATTATGGTCATTCTATCCTTGCAAGCCAGCATGTGTAGAGCATTATCTTCCCCCTCTTACTAACTAGCCATCATTATTTGATCTTACAGATGTATTAACAAATAACAACATTCTAGGGTGTCTCCTCACATCACGCTAAGAGTGCTACGGGAGAAGCTTGGAGAGTACCTGGGTGGAGTTACAGTTGCAGATAAATTCAAATTTTTAAAATGCATTGGGAAAAAACTAGCAGTGGTAAGTTAATACTTTTTTTCCTTTAGCAGTCTTCTGTTATATAATGTAAACCAGATAACTTTTGGAGCATCATTATAATTGGGTTTTAACATGCTGCAGCATAAGGTCTTGTCAGAGCACATCTACTTTCTCAAGTGCAAAGGCACAGCTGGACAGGTATATAAAAAATATCCTTTAAAGCAACCGATGGAATTAGTTGCCACCTAGTGAAAAGATGCTAGTTTTGATAAATCAGTGGATTATATATGGTAAAACAGGTTGTACAAAAAAGATTTCAAATCCAAAAAGTCATTATGACCTGTGCATGGTTGGGAATATGGCAGTTGAAGGATTTGCAATGAAAGCAAAGTCAGAGTTCCTCTAATAGTTCCTGCCGTGATCTGCCCAGAGCATTCAAGAGATCAGTCTCTGAATGAAAAGTCCTCTGAATGTATATTTGTGTTCCACTGTTTAGTCCAGTAATACAGTATGTAACAAAATACCTACATCTCTGAATCATAGCTGTTCCTCACATTGATTCTCTCTATATATTTGTATCTTACAGAGTATAAAGATTAAATAAACTCAAAAATTAGTCCAACTGAAATGAAAGCTTGTTCTTATAATACACAAATACTTAAGTAATTTATGTCAGTAAAGAACACTTTTTTCACATCACGTTTCACCTGTTTCTCATAGATTTGGAAATTAATTAGAGGCTGGAAATTTGATGCCATTCTTTATTTCATTTCTAATTGAATTAGCACTAAAATTGCTCTCACAGGAGACTGAAAAACTAGGTGGAAAAACATAAAGAGAAACTTTAGGACTGGGATACAATCTAAATTGGAAAATGTGCATTGTTTTCAATGAATTCAGGTATTTTTAACTGGATGATAACATTTTCTTCCACACACAGGTCAGAGATAAATGGAGAAATTTTCCATCCTTTAGAATATCAGCAAATGAATAAAATATTTTACATTAATAGAGAATTAAAGGTAATGGTAGATACACGTGAAGATTTTTAGAGACAAATTAGGTACAATTTTACTTTGGGGTATTTACTGTTGTTTGATGTTTAACTTTGTTATAAAGTGTAAAGCAATAAAGCTGGTTTCTTTGTTGTTTAGGGTCATGATAACCTCAATGAATTACATCCCCATGATCAAATATTTGTTGAGTGTTCTTCTCCCCTCAGTTTTCTGTTTCACAACACTTACAATGTAAGCAGAACTAAGAGCTGTGCAAGTAAGGGTCTTTAAAGGAAAAAATAAACATAAAGTCATGTTCATTTGCTCTTCTTTTTTTGTATATAGCCTATGTCTAACAGTGAATCAATGGCAGTGCCTGGAAATTTCTGAGAAAAGAATTTGGCCCCATGTTTAATTCAATATCATTATTTAAGCTTAGATTTCCTTTTTTGCATTAGTTTGGAACAGATCTTTCAAATATACATCATCTATTTTAGACGTTTTTAGGACAACTGTTGAAATTTAAAAGTTCAATATTCACAAAGAATATGAAGACAAACTACAAATACAAGAAGACATAGGATTATAATAGATTTTTTTTCCCATATACATTAAATATTTTGCAGTATTGTATCTGATGAATAGAGAAAATTATGTGAGACTCAGAATTTCTATCCAGTTTCAGCTTGAAGCCCCTTTTGATAAAGTGGAAAAATTTCTATTCCTGTGACTTTTGAATCAGGTCCTTTGAACCATAAGAGAAAGTGCAAACGATAAAAAGAACCTCATATACTCCTGCGGGTCTGATTAAGATTTTGAAAAACAAACAAAGTTTCAGAACTATGTCAGAAAATACAACAGTAATCAGTTTCTTTTTTCCCATGAGGCCACTACAGATGATAGGGCTGGTATGGCAGTATGTAAAAATGGTAAGAGAACGTGGGAATTAAGTCATATGCAACATTACTGATAAGAAAGTATTGTATTTGTTACCTTTTATTCTTTATTTTCCAAGGTGAAAGCAAAGCAAGAAACAGAACTGGAACTGAAGTCATTTGCTCCTCCTTATGTATGTATTGAATGGCTTTTAAGGTACCATTTTCAGAAATATTTTACATTGTATATTTTCTCTTTTGTCCTGTCTAATAAACATACTGTGTATTTTAGGCACTTTATCCTGAATTATATTTATTACCTGGAGTGGACTACTTTGAAGATGTTTATCCATTACCATCATCAATTCAACAAAGACAGCAATTTAATGCAGAAGCTAATATCTTTGGTCATGGATCAAGATTATCTAGTCTTCCCCAACAAAAACCTGAAAAAAGCAAATCATTTTTAGAAAGCATACAAAGCAAGCATCAGCTAGAAAATCTAGAAGTGCACAATCCTCTGGAATGGGGTGAGAAAGAATCTGTTCCAGTTTTGCACACACACCATAAGCAAGACCATAACAACAGGATTCAAGAAAAACAGATACAGTTTAGAGAAAAAGGTAAGTTTAACCAACGTAGGGAAGGAGGATGATGGAAGAGAAGAAAAATAAACATATGGCTAACATTTACCAAATAAAAATAAATAATATATCTGTTTTATAATATCAATTACTGTGCAGATCAAAATGGATCTGATGGATCTCTCTTCACACCAAGTCATTCAAATCCTATAGACTGGGAGTCTGGAAAGTGTGACATGGTATTGCAGAGCTCTGAGCAAAATCATCTCAGCCAAGATCGAAAAGACTGCAGCATTCCTAAGTGGGATGACAAAGCCAAGGGAACTGCTCATACTCTTCATGTAAACCACAGTGAGGAACAAGGCCAGGATAACCAAACCCCCCAAAATCACATTAAATATCAAAAGGGCACAGATATTCATTGCTGTCGTTTTGCTAAAGCAAGCATTCTAGAAAGTTAGCAGAGTAAAGCTAAGTTTTAAGAAATCTGTAACTAAAGCATGAGTTGGAATATCACTGTCAGAACAATACTGTATTTTTAAAATAATGATAATATCTTTTGAAGAGGTGTCATTTTACCTTGTATGACTCCTTTATCACTGTGTACTGATACAGAGAATCACTTTACTGTAGTTGATGCATTTTTCTAATCTTTCTTAGATGAAAAAATTACTAACCAGCTACCGTAAAGATTGGGGAATAATGAACCCATAATTCAACAGAAATTTTAAGTTATAAAAATCTTACTATAAGTATATAAGGAAAAGCATTTATTCACTTCAACTTTCATTATCATCCATGGCTAAGTTACTGTTGAAGAAGAAGGGTTTCCTCCCCTCCCTCACATGTAATGTTTTTTTGTATGCTATTGAACTGTGGCATTCCTAGGACTGACAGGTGAGAGGACACTTTGAGGAGACTACAGTGAAACCAGTACAGAAGTATGGAGGGTTTAAGGCACTCATTAACTGCATCACAGTTCTGTGCTAAAATAGAAGATGCTGTTTGGAAGAAATCTACTAACCACTACTTCTTTAAAACAAGGTGTCTTACGGATACTGAAGGCTATGAAGTCACTGACTGGTTATATAGTATTCTTACTATTCCTAAATTTTTAGTGATTACCATGAAATGACTATATTAACATCAAACTTGTAATATAAATAGGTTTTGAAGAAATACTTCTCAAAGACAATTCTTAATATTTGAGTAGAATTCTATAGCTAATGTAAAAATTTAATGTATAATATACCCTTTAAAAATTTGCAATAATTATTGAATGAAGCAATATTTAATTTTTCATAGGAATTGGCACCTTATAGATTTCAGTTAGATTGATTTTCTGGGTATCCGGCACTTCAAGTAAGAAAGCAATAATTTGGATATTGTATTTGTTGACAAAGTGTATTGGAAAAGACTTTCATGGCTGACTTTTCAATAATTCCAGTTTCCAATCGTATCCTGTCAAAAATAGTTTTGTCTCTCCATCATCCTGTTAACTCATATTAAGTAAGAGACCACTTAATATACAAATATATATCAGTATATAACTGAAAAATTTTCCATAACTTTATTTATAATTATGGAGGATGTAGGCAGAAGTTGTTGAATTTATTTAAGAAAGGTGGAATAATGAAGTGGTTTCTTTATCTGTGATAATGTTTCTTGTACTAGTTACTGGAATTAGTCAGATATAAATTATTAAAACAAAAATACCTTTTTAAAAAATTTTTATTTCTTTCTTCTGTTATTCATGGAACAATTCCAAATGCCAGAGAGAACATTATTTGCTGCGTTGATTCACTGAATTTCTAATACAGGTTGGAAAGTCCAGACATTGACAGTCAAAACAGCTTGTTTTTTGTGAGCATTATATATATATATATATATATATATATATATATTTGTCATCACTATCCTATCACAGAACTAACAAACATGGAAAATAAGGAGCGCCACAAAGATACCAAATCAAGAAGAGATGGAACACAGGATGCTGAAATTCTTGAAATAGTGGAAGACCAAACTACAGGATATGTACACAAAAACCAAAGGTTAGTAAATAATGAATCTTCTAAAATAATGGATAATATTAATTCACAGCTACAAACTTATTTTACTTCAATTAAATGGAAGAAATGGGGAGAAAAGCATTTCATTATGTGAACTTTCACTTGCTTTTTGATTTTATTTTCAGCTTGCAGCAATACGGAACTAGCAAGTCTATAGCTCATCTTGGTGAAAAACTGGATATTCAGGTATGTTTTTCAAGGTAACATATTCCTAGTAATCTTGAGCAATAAATATAGTCCTCCACCTAGAAACAGGTAACTCATAACAAATATTAAATACTCAGAAGTAGATTTGAGGATAATTGAGAAGAGTTTATTTATGCACTACTGTTTAGCAGATTTGCCAATGAATATCAACTATATTTCTAAACAAATCATCAGACATTATAACTGTGGTTATAATGTAACAGGAACAAGATATACAATGTTTCATTATATTATATATTAATACTTTTTTTTTGCAATTCTTTGCCTGTAGTATTTTATTAGCTATTTTGATGATGACTGTATAATTTCGTATGAGATAAATTTGTTTTTTCTCATGCCGAAGAAAACTACAAAGTCATTTGAAACATAGGTAGGATTTAGTCATATTCTCAGATTAAGAACATATTTAGGGACTCAGCACCCACCTGCAAGTACACGATGGAATAGCCATCACTTTTAGCTGTAGCCTGTAGCTCTCACGCAGAAGGGATTGTACAAAAATAATGAAATTGAAAATCTACAATTACAGATTTTAGTTTAGAAATTGGCAGTTTTTGACTTCATGATCAATGAACTGGATGGCAGTTCTAAGGCCCTTAATTCCTGGTCTTGCATGGGAGTGTCAGTAACTCGTGAGATTATGGACATGGAAAAGAACAATTAGCAATAGTTTTTGGTTTTGTCTGTATGATCTCTGTGATGTAAGTGTTCAGTGTTCTCATTTTATTTGCAGAGGTCCAGTTGTGTGTAATTTAGTAATTGTGTACTGATAACAGAATAAAAATGCTTATGTGCAGAATTCAAATTCTGCCCTCCTGTTCATTCAGACCACTTTCAGGGCATATGTCTAATGTAACTATTCAGGATTATGTTATGTACTTATAGTTGTGTCTTTGGACTCTACAGGCAGATGAAAACAAGCAAAATCATTTTACTTGTCCAAAAGAATGTATTTCACCTCCTAGTCCACCTTTTCTGGCACTGTCTGTAAATCCAGCTCAAGTTCCCGTAATTCAAGCAGCAAGTGAGTATATTATTCCAAGAAATTGCAGAGAAGTGACATTTTGTTATGAAGCAATGAAGAGGCAATGAAGGCACAAATACCTAATTTATGAAAGAATTTGTACATACATTCATTCTCAGTATTGCAATAAATTGTAATTTGTGGTTGGAAAATTCTAGGCTTTTATGATTGTATGGGCTGTCCTAGATCATGGCAGTTTCCCAGTGCTAGAAAACCCAGCATGTGGATGGAAGGACAAAAGGAGAGAGATCAGATGAAATACTGCAGACTGAAGTGAGAATGTAGCAAAGAAAACATCTTAATAGTATTGCTGAGGAGGAAGATAGTGAGAAGATGAGTGTTTTACCTATTGTTGCAGGTAGTGAAGCTGTGAGCTACTGTCCTGCCTAGGAACAGCTGGTGTTTAAGGCAATGTTTCACTGCAGTTTATACTGAAATGTATTGTGAGCTGGAAATAGTGTTTTGGGGGTTCTTTTGGCTTCATGTGTCACGAGTGTTCAATGTATGGAGTGTATACATATTTTGATTATTTAATTTTAATGATACAATGTCTAAACATATAAAAGGATATTTTTGTGTTTGTGTGTGTGTATATGAATGCCTGGGTACATGCTGGATTTTTCCCTCTTTCTAAAGCACTAGCCATTTTGAAAAGTTAGAGATCCTTTATTAAAATGAAATAATTTCTAGTGCTTGTTCTGACAGAGCTTCTGACATAATTTGTGATAAGTGTATTATAAAAATCTTGATTGATCCTTCCTACTTAGTGTTTTCAGATGTTTGCTAAATATAATTCTAATATCTTTAGAAAACAAGATGGTAGAACAATTGCAAGAAATGAAGAAAGAGAGAAGGCAAATGGAAAAAACTAGAGAAGAACTGATCAAAAAAGCTAAAGGGCTACTGGAACAAAAAAAGCTGAGGAGATACCATGGTACAATTTTAATTTATTTTGGAATTTGAAATGATTGAGAAATTACACTGAAACCAACATGAAAATGTTTGGCTCCTTGTCAGTCAACTTAATTATAGAGAGAACAATTTGCTGTTTAATAGCTCCAAGAATACTCAATTGTATGACAGCACACTGGAAAATTCAAGGTTGCAATGTTTCCTTCCACTTTTTTTTTTTTTTTTCTTGTTGCAGTCTTAAAAATTTAAAATTATCCTGGCTTCTATAAACTGTTCAGATTGTGTCTTGTGTATGTGCAGTGCCCAGAGAGCTACTGCTTCACTCTTTGAGGCCCAGGGCAGGTGACGTATTCTAATCCTGCCTTTAGCTTGTGCTTACGGAGGTTTTTATTGTGTTGATAGGGCTCCAAATAAATTGCAGCATAATGATTTTTGTTCCTTCTATCTAATGATAAGCAGTATATGGAATGGAAGTTACAAGCCTGTTATGACAAGCTTAGCAAACCTTGGTTTTTAACAAGGTCAAATCTCACACAAATATTCCTTGTAAAATTATTTCCAAGTTTATACTTAAAACTGTCCTCCCTAAGTCACAGTCCAGTAATATAGAGGTGAGGTTTAATAATTTTGAAGTTTTGAGAGGTTTCTCTTTGTCCTTAAATGCTGCTAAATCACAAGACATCTCAACTCTAACTTGTAGCTTTGTTGAATTTCAGTTTCTTTCAGTTACTCTCTTAGGGCATGGCTACGCTGTACTCCACAGCATGGTGAAACTGTACTTGAAAAAGACCTAAACTGGGGCAGTGATTCTGTAGTAGCATGGAGCTGCAAGGCAAACTAATTTACCTTGCTGAGATAAGCCCTAAATGGTTCCTGCATTGTCTTAAATTATGTTTTCCAGTTAAGTAAGATAAAAGTTATTTCACAAGGATCCAAACAGCTTCTGCAGACTCTTTAAGAAGCGTCTCTCCCTCTGAATTATTTTATCAGAACTATAGAGTTTCATAAGTGCATGTTGCAAGCATGTTTCTTCACAAGGTATTAAGGAAAGAGTATAATCTGCAGGAACAGCAATCCAGTCTACATCCTCCTAAGATTGCCATGCTGATTGATAGTCACTCTGAGTTACATACCATATGGTCCTCCAACAACTGAGTCATTTTGGGTCAATTTCAGTTGTTCAAACTCTGGCGATGAAGAGCTCAACTTTTGTATAAATCCAGAGTGCTGTATTTTCTGCTGCAGTAAAGCTGTGGACTTCAGACTGTGCTGGGCATACCAGTCTTCACAGGCCTGGAGCACTTCTGTGGAGCTGAAACCTGCAGAACAGGCAGGCTGAATGAAACTTTGGGTTTGGATCTTATGTTTGATCTTGGTAGACAGGTAGCGCCTTTTGCTGCAGACAGCTGTGAAAATTCAGCTGTATTTACAGTGAATGTAATTTTAATGATTTTTCTTTAAATGCTTTTTAAAAAGAAGCCTACTGTTGTTTCAATCCTGTGAGATCAGCTGGTCATGACTGTCTTCAGAAGACTTGGTGAAAAGGTGAACAAGAACAAAACACTGTTACTGTCTTCCCGTGCAGTTCGTGAGGAATGGAAAAAGAAGTACTTTGAAACTAAGAAAGCTACAGTTTCACTGATGGACACTTTAAACGAACTGTGGCAAGGTTTAGAGCTTTTCCACCAGAAAGTGCTCTTGCAATTGGAAGCCAGGGATAGCCGAAAACGACCAAACAATACAACAGACTCCAAGGTATTTGCTTGTATTGGTTTTGGTCTTGGTTTTTTTGGTATAATATAGACATTAAAGAAACAAATTCATCACCAACCAATAACTTGTAAAGTACCTTTAGCAGCCAAATACCCCTCAGTGATTTGAGGTATAGAATTCCTTCAGACTATTTGTCTCAAAGACTGCAGAAGTGCTCGAATCTGAGCATTTGTTTCTTTCTGCTTCATGTTTGTGCCTTCTCATAACAAATCCCCTTCTGTTCAGTATGATCAATGATATATAATAATGATTAATGAAATTTTCAGTTCTGTATTGTTCCCATCATCCCAAATTTCATATACAGAGGTAATGAAATTACAGGACAAGAGACATGTCTGAGACTTTTGAAGTGGTTGCACCTGAACTATTGTGCAACTGCAAGTTTCACAGGAAGTTCAGAGAGGTCTTAGAAAAGATAAAAGGGAGAAACACTCTTCTTAATAGTGGTATCTGCTAATTTTCTAAATGCATTACTGGAAGCAAGTTTGTTGGTAAATCTGAAGGTAGCCTAGGAAAAATATATGTCCCTTTTTTGTGTATGTACAATCTAAGAGTGTAATTTAGCTCAAATAATACACATTGGTATATACCTTGAAATATATCTACAAAATAAAAAATATGAATAGGGTCAACATTACATTACAAGCTCTCTTCAGATATGTTATTGTTCATTTTGGAGGGGATATCAGGAGCTTTTTTAGGTCTCCCTGGCTAGGCACAAAGAGGCCTTACAATATGTATAATTTGACATGCATACATCAGTGATGTACTGGCCAGCACCCAGAGAAGACAGCTAGGATTTAATGAGCTGTTGGGCTAAGCACTGGTATGCTCTCCACCCCTTGTCAGCTATGTGCTGGCCTGGCAGGCAGCACTCAAACAGGAAAGAAGGGGGATTTGGACAGAGTTGAGAGGATTGTTTCAGTGTGGTGAAGTAGCACCCAGTGAATGAGAAGATGCACTAATGCTGCACTTCAAGTTTTGCTGTTGTTTCACACAGAATTACACAATCATCCGGATTACTACAGTGCAGCATGAACTCGACCGACTGCGGAGGAAACTAGATGACACAAAAATGAAACTCATAACAGAAATTAAGGTACTCGGCCTTTTAATTAAAACAGTCAGTATGTGACAATGTGTAAAAAAAAATCAGATCTTCCCAATAATTAGGTGATGTAAATATTTGCTAAACAGTTCTTGGTTTATGCTGTTAGTTTTATGGTGTTACTTGTAACTTTATCACTTGAGCCAAATTACTCCAGAATACCAGGTTATTAGATGATGTTGAATTTATGGCATTCAAACAACTTAGATTTTCAAGGTACTATATAAGTAAGGTTCACAATCTTGTTCATTAAATTCAATTCCCTTTCATTCAAAAGGTAATTGAAGAAATACACTTGATGTGGTGAGAAACTAGTCAGTAATAAATAGACCATGGCTAAGGCAACAAAAATTTGTATAAAGCCAAAAAAACCTTAAAAAATCCGCAAAAAATGAGACTGGCTCTCGAGGCAGATGGCAAACCTCTTCATGTGCCTGTGGCTGTTTTTGGAAGGAAGGTGATAGTATAGGCCTTTACATTGGATATCTTTTTAGCTCTAAAAATTTGAAATAGGCATCTTCTACATCCACTCTTTACTGGGTACTCTAGGGTGAGTGCACTCATTCTGACACCTCTATTGTATATCAAGGAGTGGAAAGAAAATTAATTTTGCAGCTGTCTCAAAAACATCAAGGCAAAGTACAGAAAAAAGAAGTGCCAGAACTAGGCTATCTAACTGGACATGTAAAATTTAAAAGATGAAAGACATATCCTGTATTCAGCCATGCTGTATAAAATTCAGTATTACTTATATAAACCTACATGCAAGTCAACGCCAAAAAACTTCTTTAAATTGCCATTCCTTAAATTACTGGTTGTTCTGCAGATGAGAAAGCAGGCAGCATCTGATTTACGAGCACTGAGAGCAGAACTGACGGAGAAGAAGATTCATTCAGCTTTAATTCTCCAGTCCAGAAAACCAGGAATTTAAGAAGATGACATTACTTTAACAACTGTAAAGTCTACAGAAGCTCTTTAATGTACATAGAAAATTAAAATTTCAGAGCATTTGTTTGTATGTTCTTGAAGTTATCTTGTAAAAAGACATCAACTATATAAATGGTGTGGAATTTGTCTACTAGGCTACTGAGGTACTGCAGCTCACTTCTTTTTAAATCTCACTCTTACAGTGACATTAGTCAGCTACTTAAATATACAGTTTAAGCTAGTAATGTGTCTAAAACTAAGCTGTTACTTTTAAAGTACAAATTAGTGAATTGTGTAACTTCAAAGTGGTATGCTGATGTTCTTTGATTAACAAAATAGCTACTAAGCAAATAAACCTATAATCCATAACCACCTGTTCTTATTTGCATTTTTGGAAAATGATTAAAATATACGTGTTCTGTAGCAATACAGCAACCCTTTATTTAGCTCTTTACTAAACTATATTTTTGTCATTATAAGCAAGCCTATCTATAAATTACCAATGTATTACCATATTATTATGAAGTACAAGCAAAATCTCAGATAATCTCACTTTATTTCATATCTAGCCTATTGTGTTGCCCTCTTATTAGAAAAGCCACACAGACATTAACTATTTTCTGTACTTAGAGGAATAGGCAAGATTTCTCTTGAACAAGCATAATGATGATCCTGGTCCAGCTTACACTATTGCATATTCTATTTATCCTTAAATCCAAGATCATGAATGTGCCAAGATTAACATTTCTCTGAAAGAGGTATCAGAAACCTTTTTTAGGAATTTTTTTTCCTAGCTTCTCTGTTTGCCTCTTTGCAAACCAGATGTTATCCCATTAAGCAGAACAGTAACATGCTAGGAATTAATCTCAGCTAAAAAAGCTGTCAAGGCTGTATTTATTACTGGAAGTGAAACACTCATGGGAAATAAGTCATATGATAAAATGATGCAATTCTCAGAAGGATTGATTTCAAAGCATTTTGAGTCAAACCACCCATTATCCAATTTATTTTCTTAAAGATGGGCTTTAACAAAGATTTTAGTGCTAAAGTATTAAATCGATTATTAAAACTACAGCTATTAAAACAACAAACTTTTTCTCAGTTCAGGGTTGAATTCCACATTCTCTCTTTCAGAATTGTCTTATTTACGGTACAAGAGCAGGCACTTTGTTACTGGCAAATCTGAACCTAAATTTAAAAATTAATGATGTCAACTCACGATTCTTGACTACAACAAGAAAGGAGAGTTTTATTATTAAGTCATCAGTTAGGATTTTGCAGGTCAGATATTCACTCCAGAACACAATTCAGCAAATATCTATCTCAGTATTTTAGCATATGAATATAAGCAGCATTACACATTCTGAAGTCTGTAAATGTGTGTAGATATATAGATATATATAAAATACATAAAATTTAGCATTTTTTCCTCAAAACTACAGACCAGTGTCCTAGTGGAAAACCTTCTGATTTTTCAGGGGAGTTTTTTTTCATTTTGCAAGAGCAGTAGGCTGCACCTTTCACTTTCCCATCACCTGTACTAGTATCAAGCAGTCAGACAACTCTTATGAAGGGTTCTAGTCTTTTCCTCAGTAGCCATGATGGTAGCGCTGTTATACCATGGTAACTTTTGTAGCAAGAGGAAGAAAAAAATAACAGTTCCAACAAAACAAAACCAAAGGAAAAAAAAAGGAAAAAAAAAAAAAGAAAAACCCAAACCAACCACTAAATAAAAAGCCCCAACAAACAAACAACCTTTCCACCACCAAAAAAAACAAAGCCACATGTGACTACATATATCTAATTAATTTTTTTTATTTGATGGAGCCAATTAAGCAAGGCACAGTTGCACTTTAATCTAGTTGTGAAACATTTCTGAGAAGCAGACAAGTTGTGTGGGTTGCAAGCTGTAGAACAAGTAAAGCATAGACAGGCATCATTGTTTACCAGCCTTAGTGAAGATAGCATTTTATTTAACCAAAAAAACCTGTAAACACCTGCCAATCTTTGCAGCACTACAGCTACTTAAAAAAGTTTTACATTTTCTCTAGGCAAATTATTTTATGGCACTCACTACAAACTAGAAAGAAAACGTAACTATTAATAATAACTTATCTCAAAGGCAACACCCCATAAAAACAACAGGATACTGAATGAATCGTAAGAATGTGTGGAAAAATAGATATGCAGTTCATTAAACAAGCTTCTGAATTCTAGTCTTCAGAAGTAAAATAATTTGGAATGGAAGGAAGCACCGTCCAAGTCCTCTCCCTATTAATGCTCCCTCTTCAAGATATGGTCCAAGATTTTTGGCTTTTGAAACTAAGGAATTTTTTTGATACCTAAACACAGTGAATCTGGGGTTTATTGAATATTCCTTTCTAGCAACAAGTCTGATAAAAATCTTAATGGCAAATTACTTCCTGTTACATAATTTCTTCAGTCTATAAAATCTTTTAATCCCTAGAAGAGTAACCAAGTACAAACAAGTTTCACCAAGTTGCATGTAAGCAACAATCTGTCTTTCCAGTATTCTGTTTAACATGATTCTAGAGTGACTTAGCTGAAATACAGGTTGAGTTGGAAAGTCAGTGGGCTGAGGTTGCACCATGAGATCCCAGAGTGAATACTTACCTGCACCAGACAGCCTTAGCAAAGGATCATTATGAGACTGCCCCTGTAAATCCCCCCAGTTGGTCTTATTTGTTACCACATACACACTGGTTTCAAGCTTTAACCAATTTATGGTTATTGTGAAAAATAAAAAAGATGAGCAGTCTTTAACATCCCCCCTCCCAATTAAAGCAACATTGAAACTTTTTGAAAAATGAAAATACATCTTTACATACAAAATAGCAAGATTAATTTTTCTAGTTCTTGGAGTTTTTTAATTGTGGTATATTTATATAAGGTTACAATCTGTGATCATGTAAGCCAAAACTACAAATTACCAATTTTCATCATTGTAAATCACAGGTTCACATAGTTCTTATGGTGTCAGAGCTTGCCACATTGCTTCAGTTTGTTGTTCTGCTACAGTTTCTCTGGAATAGTCAAGACTATTTCCATTCCACATGCCAGTGCCCCTTAAACCTCGAGTCTTCACATACGCTGCTTTTAGAGAGATGCTGCGAGGGTCATCATACCAGACTTGGTGGAAGTGACCAAGGGAATCCTAGAAAAAACATCGAACACCAATGTCAGTTATACTTATTTATAAAAACATGATGCATTAAAGTTCATTGGGTTTTGATACGTTTTCTGTTGAATGCAGTTGAAAGCATAATTAAAAACTGAGATACACAAGCTGTGTAGCTTTACATAATGATACTTTCTTGATTTACCAATTATTTTTCACACAGGACAATTTAAAATTCTAAGCCAAATACTTGGCTATTTTTTTATTATAGAGACTAAGTAATGAAACAGTGACATAATTTAAGTGAAGTTATGTGAAAAGACTTAGCTAATTTGTATTTTAATCTTGTTATACATATGGCTAAAATTTCAGATACACTAACATTAGAGGTGAATTTAGTTAGAGATTAAGCGGGGTTTTGAAGCAATAAACAGTTTTAGAAAGGTTATAAAATTTTGTCAAAGTTATGTTGCTTTGACCTGGTCATTGCTTACACCTTTTAATCATGTACATGTAAAATCTAAATCATGTCTAAGAAAAAAGAGTACAATGAGGTTTTCTTGTAAGCAAAATCATTTATAGACTCTTTCACTACGTCTTTGTAGAAAGCAAATGCAGACGAGTACATGCATGCAAGGCACTGAGTTAGAAAAATGCTCTTGCATCTCAGAATCTGCTTTTTTTTAAATCACTCATCACCTTACAGTGAGGGATGGAGCAATAGGATTTCTTTGAGCCAAAATGTCCCTTTTTTACATGATGCAATGTTGCAAGAATTAACTGCAAAGTAATAAAGAGTAATAAAGATAACTGCACCCTCTTGCACTAGAAATTCAAGACACAAAGTCCAGCAATTCTTTACTACACAAAAAAAAAAAATAGAAAACATAAATGGAAAAATCCAGTCCTGGAAACTTTATAGTCAAAGAACTGTGGTTCATGAGTGGTTATTCCACAACATGGAGTAGACACTTAGAAAGGGACACTTACCTTGTATTCATAAAATGGGGACTTCTGTACCTCATCCCAGAGCACCCCAGAAAGAGAAGTGTTCACCTGCTTCATGATAATTCCGTAGGGGACCTGTCTGCCTGCAGCATCACTGCAAGGAGCCCCACGGAAAGGGACTTTGGAAAGGGAACAAACATGATCCTGAATAAAAAAAAGGCATGAGTTTCACGTTACATAGATATAATTGAATTCCAAAATAGCAGTACAGCCAAGAAAATTCCCAAAAGGCATTGGGGGCTCAAAAATCCCTAACCTTCAAGTGACTCTGACAGATACACTATTTGTAGAGAAAAGTAAAGTAAAGCAGTTAAATTTTGTTTGCTCTCTAGCAATACAGGATTGGATGGCCATCATTCAGCTTATACAGTTATCTTTTCCCCTTTTAATTCATTCTTACATTTTTCATAAGTATCATGTTGTTTGAGACTCCATAAAATGCTATGGTTTAAAAGTCACAGGTTTGCTATGGTTTGTTGCACTTTTAAGCAGTGAGCTTAGTGATAGTGTTGAGAAGGCACATAAAAGTGTTGTAGGGCCTTTGGATGTCGTCTCTTCTCATACAGATAACATTTATAGCTCCTTAATCAAACACAGTGCTTGGGTATCAGGGGGTTCAGTTTGCCTAAGGACATAAAATAGTAACACATTGTTCATCAGTTATCAGCAAAGCAAAAGATTCTGTCTTGTGTCCCACCTTTATCCTCTTACCCATCAGATCACAGTATTTCCTAATCCAAAAATAAGATTTCCAAAATCTAGTCATAGCTTTCCAAGGAAAAAAATTAACAGTATAATTGCAAATGAATAATCCTCATCTTACCGTAGATAGGTTTTGGCAGACATAGTCGTAGCCATACCAGGGGACACCCATCACAAGCTTTTTAGGATCAATGCCCATACTAATGTACTCTTCATATCCTAGATGTGAAGGAAATAAAAATTAAGATGGATTATTTCCTTTTCCTGTGCTTTTTATTCTTACAACTAATCTACAATCAGAGCCAATATAAGACTTGCATGATCTCCAGACAGAGGCTAAAGTGCAAACTCTCCTTTACCTCCTCCACCTGCACACTCTTGTTTAGAGAGGCCTGTTCTACTGAGATCCTAATAACTGCTCCAGTTGCTCACACTTAAAACCATCTGCCCTTAGCAGAATTTCACAAGGATAAGAGAAATGTTTCAGGCTCTTTGCAAGCCCAGGCAGATACCATTGCTCTCACATTTGCCATTCTAGAGTGTTCTTCACACTCGTAAGAGTGTTACTTACAAGTAACAACTCACAGCTGCTAAAACTCTGCTAAAAGTCTGCTAGGACAACACACAATTGAGCACACTCAAAAGCCTCAATGCAACCAAACAAAAAATCTAAGAAATGGCAACCTCTTCTGTCTATTCATGTGAACAAATGGAAATGTTCTCACTCCTAAGGAGGCACTTTGTCCTCACCAACTAAAGTCTGCAGGTAAGGAGCATTGGCTTTTGCAATACAGTCTGTCCAGATCTGGCTCTGTTCATCATACGACATCACAAATAGGAAGTCACAGGCATCTGCAATCCCAGTGTAGTTGTAGCACCTTTTATCTATGCATGCTGGAGACCAAGCCACATCAAATGTTACCTGAAGGAAAAATGCACAAGTTAGTATTATTAGGCATTTGTTTCCTCTTTTTAAAAACGCTGTAACTTTTTAAGACAGTATTTCCCAAATGTTGCAGTTTAACAGACCTTGATAGTAATGAACTATAGCAGAAGCTGCTCAGCTGATAAACACTAGGTGCTAAAGTGAGTGCCCCACTAGTGAATACCTAGCATCAAATAAATTAAAATATAATTTGAAAAGCATCATTATGAAGCATGCCAATCCTTAAAACTTTAAGCCCATCCTTAAAATTTTAGAGATAGGTTTACCAAAACACCATCAAGCTTTCTCCCCAGAAGGCTGCATTTCCCCTGCATTTTCCCTACTTTCCATGATTCATTAAGTCACAGTAATAATGTCCAGCTCACACAAGGCAGTAACAGTTTGTAGCTACAGTGAAGCACGTCTTCCATTTAAATTCATACAGGTCAAAAAGAGTGATTCTAACAAGAGCATATCACACCTAACATTCAAAATTAACAATTCATGAGAATATCATAGTTAGATCTGCATAAACCTTCTCACATTCATATGCTAAACAGCATTGCCAAAACACCTTGCATTTCATGGTTGTATAAGGTACATTATTATTACCTGTGATCCTGGTATTTCTCTGTGAAAAGCTTCTGTAGTTTCTTTAACAAGTTCTGTCAATGCATAATATTCAGGGGAAGTTTCATTAACTTCTTGCTCTATATCTATATTAATTCCATCCATATACTGGTTTTTTGCAAGGTCCACCTGTTGGGATATCCACGACGCTCTCTTAGCAGGATCAACAATTTCCTTAAGAGGTACATCACCTAGACAAGAAGCCTTCAAGAGTTAACATGCATTTGCAGCATAGTAGTAGTAAGAAGGAAGGGTTCATCTTTACTAAACCAACAAATTTAAACACTAAATAAAAAATGCTCATACTGATACTGGCAAAATACAAAGGAGTTACCTTTTCCCCAAACATGATTTTGGGAAACCACCCCAGATGAGATTACCAAACTTCTTTGAGACAGTGGTATTTAAAATGAAGTTCCTTTTGGATGTTTTTCTACAATTTTAATCTCCTTACTTCTGCTTAATATTTTTTTAGCCACTATAAACTACCGTTCTTAAAATCAATGTACTTTTAGTATTTCCATCAGGACAGAGGGACTGTTTAGAGAAAAACACTTTTATATTTAGCCTTCATTGCTTTCCACACTATGGTCTTGGAATTGGTTTTTGCCTCAACAGACAAAAGTTGATTACATCACGTGAGCTGTAATGGACTTTGTCTTTTTAAACTGCATTTGTACCTGTACAGAGTTCCCAAGTGCTCATGTTTTAAAACTCAATCACTTCCAAATAGAGAGGAATTGATTTAAGTGCAAAATACTAAAAATTACCTAAAATCCTTTCCCTTACCTTACGGGATACTCCACATAACATCCAGAATACTGAGTCAGATAACTCTTTTATACAGGCTTTTCCTTTCCTCCCTCTTTGTCCATAGCTGGGCTGTTTACTGTTAAGAGAACTTTTATTTAGATGTCACTGGGACGGTTTTGTTACTAGGGTGGCATCATTTTAATGCCCTGCATACCAACACATGCAAAATGTCAAGATATTATAGATCTCTGTGCATTATAGACTTATTAATTAATCCTCTTACTGATTTTACTACTCTGCATACAGCTGAATGTGAAATGTCAAGGTACTACAGCCCTATGTACATGACGTTCTTTTTGAACAATCATAAATATTCACTTTCCCAAAGTTACCAACCTTTCAGTACTATCCTGGAGCCCTTAGAGTGGGCATAGCACATGAGCTCAGGATCGTACTTTCCAAAAGCTGCCACAGTTGTAATTTTTGACCAGTCATAGAATTTCCAGGTTTTCTGTCCCACATCAAACACAAAGACCTGGAAAAGGGGTAAAAAGCACCCTCATTAGCCCTTGACACTTCTCAGCAGGACTCTTACTTTCCACGTGCCTCTCACAAAGGTCGATGCCGGCGCCCCCAGGAAGCCCCTTGCACGGACGCCTCCCTACCTCTGCCCGGGGAGCCACGGCAGCCCCGCAGGCACCGGGACAGCGGCTGCCACACGGTCCCCGGCCCGGCTCGGGCACTGCCCTGCCCATCAACCCCACCCGCTGTGGGCCCCGGAGCAGGAGATCCATGGGCGGCAGCGGCGCTGACCGCGCTGCGAACCTCGGAGCCGCCGGCTCCGGCCCTCGCTGCTCCGGCAGCGCCTTCCCGGGCCGCATCCCCGCCCCGGCACCGCGCACCTCGGGGCCGCCGGTGCCCGTGACGGGCCGGCACAGCCGCGGGTCCCGGCACGGGCAGGCGCCGGCGGGGCCGCCCAGCAGCTGC
>VXBA01004302.1:4323829-4398914 GCA_013399895.1 Serilophus lunatus
GGGGGCGCGGGGCGGGGGGGGCGCGGGTCGCGCGGGGGGAGCGCGGGGCGGGGCCGTCCGGGAGCTGTGGCCGTGGGCGGCCCCAGCGAGCCGCGTGCGAGAGAGAAATGATCTCGGGAGAGCGCGTTTACAGAGGAACTGTTTATTGAAAGGTCACACCCGGCAGGAGGTATCCCGGGTTGTTTTCAAGAACCGGAGCAGAGCGGCCTCCCGAAGAGGCCGGGGGTTATCCCCGCTGTCCGAACCAGCCGTGCCCGCGGGCGGCCGGGCCGACACGAGCGCCCGGAGCGAGCGGACGGTGCGGGGCTCAGGACGGGCACGGCTGCTGCCGGCAGGAACACGCCGTGTGAGCAGAGACCGAGCTCACCACGTCCTCGGATTTCTGGCCCAGCCTAAGCTGCCCTTCCGGGCTGAGAGCGGAGTCTGTGAAGGAGAAAAGAGAGAGATCAGGCCTGAGGGCTGGTTATTCCTCGTGGCACTCCTGTGTTAGGACGGTGAAGCTCACGGCTCTTCACAGAATCCCGATCGCACACCCTGGTTGTGTTGCTCACACGGGCCCCCTCAGCAGACTCACCGGCTGGTACGCAGTGGAAGCCCACGGAGACGGGAACAGTCCCTATTGCCGAACAGCCCTCCACACAGCGAAGAACTGGCTCCACAGAGAAGCATTTCGCTGCCGTCTTCTCAAATTCAACTGACTTCTCAATTTGGACAAATTTGCGCTGCAGCTTACAAGCTACAAAACATGAGCACTCTTTAAGCATCTACACAGTTTAGATAAATAACTTTTTGGACTTAATTTGTAGAATTAGCAAAAACTAAGATGAATAAAGTGACACAAGCTACATGAAGCTAATCTGATTGAAATGAGTCAATTTTCTGTCAAAGGCCTAGGCTGTGCGAAAATGAGATGTGGCGCACAGTCACAAGGACAGAGGCTTGCCAAATGGGATCTGGGTGGGACACAGATGTCCAAATCCAAAAGATACATGTGAAAACCGTGGTCAACTGACACTCTACTTTATCCATACTATGACACCACTTCATTTTGGGGCAGTAGTGGCTCCTAAATATCCATACATCCAGTTCTGCATTGTAAATCACACCTGCCTTGCCGTGGCTGAGTAGCTTGGTCCTTAAGCTTATGGCCTGTGCTTTCCAAGTTCCCCAGGGGAGTTTGATCTAAGAATATATTCAAAAAAGGCCAACACATGCCTGAAGGGTTGTGTTCCACAGAAAATATGCAGTTCACCCTAACGTGACAAATACATTAATGTTGGGTTTTTTTATATAGAACCTGGATGGTAAGAACAATTAATCATTAACAGTCAATCATCCCCAGGCTGAAGTTTTCAGATTAAGTTAATCTTCAGCCTGAGGAAATTCAAACAGGTATTTCCCACATCACATACCCTCTAGTTTGATAGCCAGGACTAGATAGTAATTTTTATCCAAACTAAAAGCCTGGAAATAGCAGAATGAAAATAAAGAATGAAACTATCAAGAATGACACAAAATGTCTTTTGTCAACAGTCAAACTACGTAGTTTCCATACTAAGTGATCATCTTAGGGAATTTGAACACACAAACTTCAGGTAACCACAGTGCATAAAGTTGATAGAAAAAATACAACAAAACCAAAACTTGCAGTGAACTACTAAATTTGGGAAAACCAGGTTTTTTTCTTTTTTTAGTCTGGGGCCACTAATCACAGAAATAGCACAAAATGAAATGATTGTGCTTGATATAAACCACCTATTCATGAGATTAATTAATTAGTTGAATGCAATGACATTAATATATGTTAGAATCTTAGTACCTCCAGCACAGGGGTCTTCTGAGATGATCCAAGAATGACCAAAACTCACTGCATCTTTAGCTAAATATCCACTGGGCATTTGATATTCTCTTTCATTCTCAGCATCATATTTCCCACAAATGCCACAAGTTTTTCCAGCCATCCAGAAAGCAACCTGAATCTTTGTGGAAATACAAGAGCACATAAATGTTTTTCTTCTAAAAATAAAGCCACTGAAAATAATTTAAAAAATTACCTCAAGTCTGTGCCCATCATAATATAGTTTATCTATGCCATAATCTGGGGCTTTTAGTATCAGTCCTTCTTCTTCACCACTAATCACTATGCTTGCATCTGCAACAAAAAAGCAAAATAAGATTTCTTCTAAAATGAAGTTGCTGTTTCAGAGTCCATCCTGAACCATTTAATAAGTTCCTGGGGACATAATGCAGGCTTTTCATAATGCAGTATCTTGAAACAGATGAGGGGAATGAGAAAGACTACTGCTTTCTCTCCTGGAACACACTGAAGCCCTGTGACAAGGGTGGCTATGGCAAAGGACATCGAGATGCTTCTTCTGTGAGTCTCTGGGATCAGAAAAACATACCACAGCCCTGCATTTTTTGGTTTGTGCCAAGATGCACAGGATCAGCATTTCTTTGCTCATCTTTCTTGCCACGCCATATGAAAACTTGCATGAAGGTATGTAAAAATAATTTAATTGTTTCTCAAATTAGGATGATCTTTATCTTGAGAAGTGTTTGTAAGTCATGTTCTTTCCTTCTTTAAAGGATCTGAAAAGATTAAATGAAATATAAAGGTGAGTCTCCTACCAGAATTAGATGTGTATGGAACATCTCTTGGGGCTTGGACACCATTAATCTTCAACTGGATGAGTCCATTCAAAACATACATGTCAACCTCACTTTAAATAAAGAAAATTAGTGTAAACAAATGCTTCTCCTTTGCCTTACTCAGCCCACAGCTTCCCATTCTTGTAAAACCATCACTGCAGTATGCTCACATCATTCTGGCGTGAATCACCTGCTATCCTTCAGGAAGAAGGCTGAGAGGGGCCAAGAAAGGTGCCAGGGAAGAGTGCTCACAGCACACCCTTCTTTGGTTTTACTCATCTCTGAGTGTCTGATGGTGGCCAGAGTTCACACAGAAGGACACCAAGATCCATAACTCTGCTGCAGAACAGTAATTGCTATTACATTCACAGAGGTTGAAGGTGCTTTACATTTCAAAGGAAGATTGGATTCCCTACGGGGGTTCTCCTACAGCCTGATTAGTCTGTGTATTATAGTATTTTCTACAGAGCAGTGTTTGCCCTAATGAAGAAATGTGAAGCTCAAGCACAACAAAAGCTCATCCAAACAGTTGCATGAAAAGATCAGGAATGGTTCAGTGACAAGAAATGTCTTTATCACAAAAGATACAGTCTATAAAACAAGCATCCGTGTGTTCTGTGAAGCAGGTGCAGGGAATACTAGTTTGCTTCTGTTTCTCTAACATTATGGCTCAGTTAGGCACACAATTTTCAAAAATAAATAATTGCTTGTAATGAAACCTTACAGATCAAAGTTCATTTATACACTTTGAAGAACACTCCCTACAATGATTTTGGTATGCATAATCCCATAAAATTTAGAGGTGATTGCTCCAGGATGAAACCAAGTGTGTTTTAAAGTAATTTAAAATAGATTAGAACATTATGTACCAGCTAGGGGAAGACCTAAGAGAGTGCCTCTAATCTGGGATAAGTAATACCCTTTTTAGCTATGTCCACTTCTCAACAACTCTGCTGAAATGAGTGTGGGTTCTAATTTGTTCTAAGTCGTACCTTAGAGTAGAAGGCCAGACTAAACGATTGCAACAATCTCTTTTGAATGCATAGTTTATGTGTCTACCTAATCCCTCAGAACTGAAACAAGATGGTTAAATTCTCCCAAATTAGTGAAGATTTTGGGTCAGTAAAGACTTCAGGTTACTGTGAACCTCCAATATATTTCAGAAGCACTTTTAAAAGACAAAGTCCCAAGTCCCAGTGACACTCCTAGATATCTTTCCATTGACAACAGTAATTTCTGTGTGAGTCTTGTGGTAGTGCCAATCTGCCCTAGCAATTGATCTTCCTGTTTATAGCACATTCAGCTCAACATTATATTTTTTTAAGTTTGCAATCACTTACTGGCTGGCGAGTCTGACATTTACTGCTGTAAGGTCAGCAGACTCTTCAAGTCTTTTCATCATCACCAGGAATTTAAGCTCTGGACTACAGTCCTGCACCAAGACATGGTAGCAATTTGCAGGCATTGAATAGTTAAATTCAACACCATTGAAGGTTGTGATCGTATTTTGTAAAACTGAACAGTGAGCTGAAAAAAAAGCAGTAAAAATTAAACCTTTTATAATTTATATAAGACAACTATTCTATTTTAAATTTATTAATAATTAATTGTGAAAAAAGAAGATGATTTTCTGGTTCTATCTGTTCCCACACAGAAGCAAATTGATTCTATCAGATGAACTATTGGATTTGTAGTAACACAAAAGTAAAACTTTGCTAGTCCCCAAGCAGCAGCACAACCGACTCATGATTCAGTCATTGTCCGAGATAAATTCTGCTCACAGCTGGTGCTAGTGCAACTCTCTTTTAACTTTTCTAACTTTCTTGTAATCAAAAAAATTTCTCAAAGGTTGATAACAGTTCACATATCACTAACAGTAGAGAAAGCTCACTAAAATATTGATACCTTTATTGAGTTATAACCAGGATTAGAAATAGAAGATAAGAAGGAAAAAATGCCACATTACACTTTTCTCTTTTTCACTATAATGGTATTTTGTTGGAAATCCTAATAGATGTGATTATAAATTATTTTACAACCATTTTAATTAATATAGATTAGTCTTGGTGTGCACCAAAGAAATATCATGGATTCATAGAGTGGCTTGTGATGGAAGGGACCTTAAAGATCTCCTAGTTCCTATCTCCCTGCTGTGAACAGGGACACCATATAAATATGCATGGTATGATACTAACCCACTGATTCCAAGCAAAATGTGACTCCTTATTTCAGGATTACATAAGGCTTTGCCATTTAAAATTTACTCCAAGTAAGTATAATGTGATTAGCTCTTAATATGGCATTAATCAAACAATAATCCCTTCATAATCAAAGTGCAGGATTTGAAATTAACGAGAATACTTTTAAAGCTGTTTTAGCTTCTACATAACAGTGCTAATCAAGTAGAGTATCTCAAGTCAAAGGTCACATAGATGTCCCTCTCATAAATTTTGTAATGATTTTTCTTCATGAGCAATCTCTGTGGTGAAATTTGGGAATGGATGTATTTTGAATCACTATCTGGCATGGAATTGAATCTTTAGTCATCTAATATGTCTGCTTTTCTTTACATCTTTGCAGCCTCAGAGGTTTTCATACAGATGCTTTATTACTGTCTGAAATCCAACTTATTTTTAGTGAATGTAAAATAATTTCAAGTTACATCAAAAATATAAATAATGTTTACAAAATCTGACAACTCAATCAATGACTGTGCAGAGAGTTACTTACTGACCTTTAAGACTTTCAGTGATTAAAAGTGTTGCTTGGGAAAAGATATTCCAGTCAGAGGATGGTAATGTTGAAATCAGTGTACCTGGATGTGAAGGGAATGGCAGGGGAAGCCTGATGGCTCTGTCATAAATTGTGAGCTGGAAATCAGACAGCAAACATACATGAATGCAAATTCAAATGCAGTATAGAGATGAGATAGCATTTTCCTCCAATGTTCCAAGAGGACTGTGTTGACTAAATTTGCATCTAGATTTAGGTTAGAAAAGGAAATCAAGTCCTCTGTGTACCTGATGAAATAGTATCTGCAACCTATAGAACAGCAGTACTATAAAGGAATTTGGACAGTCTCCAATTTTCAGCTTTTTGGGTAGCTGTACATCTTATTTTCTCAAAATCTAAATAGTTGTCTTACCTGAGATGTACACCCTCTCCTTGCCTATTTGGCTATTTGGCTATCACACTTCTCTACAGTCTGGTTTTACTATCTTTCCA
Source organism: Serilophus lunatus (assembly GCA_013399895.1). Lineage (NCBI taxonomy): Eukaryota > Metazoa > Chordata > Aves > Passeriformes > Eurylaimidae > Serilophus > Serilophus lunatus. The sequence continues at coordinate 4,329,707 of VXBA01004302.1, forward strand.
GGACACAGTAAAATCTGTCATTTTTCTGAAGATTTGAGGTGGAGTGTTCTTTTTAATAAGTTATTTTCAATATGCTATCAATCATGACTGTTGTTTTGTAACCTTTTTCTTATTTCATATGCTTGTATGCTACATGAGAAAGGGAAATGTGTAGTAAGATACTTTCATAGCAGGACCAATTGTGAGAATATAATGTCTTGTGATGGTAGCTTCTTTTAGTTTTTAAAAAAATCACCTGGTTAAAGAAACTGTTAACCATCACTTTCATAAGTACTGTCTCCTCTAGGATAAAAGATAGTGAAAGACAGTTACCTCTGGCAACTTAAAAACAACATAGCAGGTTCTTGGAGATGTCAAAGCCATAACCAAGGTTGCCTGGTGAGAGGGACCAAGCTGTTGCCTTTGGTAATATCCAAGGACATATGCAGCTCCTGGAAGAAATGAGTAGAACCTGAAAAAAAGGAAGCAAGTGATTCAAACAATGATCTGTCTTGGAAAAAATTGGTTATTATTTGTTCACACTAAAATGCCCCATAAAGCAATAGGCATTCTCTGTTGCACATGTTTTGTGTCAGGGTTTGGTGATACATGATGTTGTGTATGCAAGGAGGAACAGGAAAATATATTTGTTAATGAATGAAAAGATTCTCAAGAGACTGGATGGCAGAATGATATGAGAAAAAAAATATGGCAAAGTTGGTTTAAACACATTCAGAGTTTAAAATAAGCACCAATTCCATTACAACAAAAATATTAACATGCTAAAAACATGCTAAAAATATTTAACATTAATATGTCAGTCCCACAGTAGTAACTTTAAGTAAGGATCCTTTACTCACTAATACTGTCAACAAACTGATGGAGGGATCTCTACAATTGGGTTTCCTTATAGACTTGGGACTCAAAAATGGAAATAAAGAAAATATTCCTTTATAAAAAGGCACAGTCTCAGAGCAGAAAAAAGGTAAGTTCTGTAGCTCTGCTCCAGGATAGTCAATTGTGTGGTGTCATCTCCTCTAACAAGGGCAGATAACAGCACTTCAATTATTTCAATATAAAAAAGGTTATCCTCTTCAGCAGACATGTAATAACCAAATCACCTGTGTGCCATTAATGTGAAAACTTGTATTGCATTTATATTTAGTTAACTGAGTTGCTGCATGTGTCTATATTTTGGTAGCACTATGAAAAAAATTAGGCTTCGATATGGATCTATATGTTATTGCAGGCCAGTGTATGAATGAATATGAAGAATGCATGAATACAAGAGATATTATATCTATATGGAGACACATGTGTGAACTGAATCCAGTGCATACAGTTTTCTTACAGTAAGTATCATACCATATCTGCAATTTAATGTGCATAAGCCTTATAGGAAATATTTGTATCACCTGCTCCAGAAGCTGGAGGCGAGGTGCCTACACATTAGGAAATTTCTCTCTCTGCACAGTCTGACTCCTTCAGAGAACCAAGGTTAGGCTTCAGCTCTTAACCTCCATCAGTCAGGATGCATCAGGACTTTAAATTAAAAGTCTACAATAGATTATGTGGATCTCATCATCTCAAGCAATTTTACTGCAAACTAAAATGCCCTATGCTTTGCGGGAATGAATATACAGAAAAAACAGACCATGCAGTCTGATTTTTTACTATCCCACTGATTAAGGGGGATTTTTCCAGCTTGGAAATTGCAGAACTGAATCTCTAATTATTTGGAGCACTGACATATGTGAATTTTTTAAAAAACTAAAGTCAAATCTCACCATCTTGCAGTTGTCCGGACAACTGAAGGTACATTTAGCCACTCCAGCTTCATCTGCACAGCTGGATAAGCAGCAAATTGCCCTGTTGCAATCTGAGTATCAATCTGGTAGTCCTGGCAATCCTTACCCCATTTAAGAGAACCCTAGTAGGGAAGAATATACAAATTTTTGCATAAAACATAGTAAAATCATATTGTTTCTTTTACATTCAAGCTGATTATTATTTTAAACTTACCGATACTTTTCTGTAGTTTATTACTGAAGCATCAGCACAGAGTTTCCATTTACTTGGTCCTCTGATGCTTGAAACAAAAATCTGTATTCTCGATCTCTTGGGTTGTGTATCAGTGTACAGGACAAGCTGTAATCCTGTTGGCTCCTTGTTTCTGTGGATGGCACGAAGCACTGCAGCCAGTATTGGTGGTTTGCTGTCTCCCAAGAATTTTGGCTTCAGCCAGTAAAGAGGAAATAGAGGCCAAAGACATAAACAAAGCATTAGAATTGCTGCATTAAAATCACAGTTAAAAGGTATTTGCTAAGGGAAAAAAATTCAAAAAGCCTCTTATGTGAAGTATGGGACAGGATCATCTTTATGGTGTTCTCATCTTTATAGTGAATTATTTACTGAGTAACACAAATTTCAACATATACAGCAATACATTACAGTTTTGTTTAAAAAAATGTATCCTGTATTGGGTGAATATTTAAAAATATTCAATGACTATCCAATGTGCTCACCTTTATAAAACAAGAAACAGTTCATTTTCTTTCTATATGCCGAATATGCTAAATCGCCATATTTTTCTTATTCTGTTATAAACACACAGTAACTGCAAATACAGAGTAAATGCTTTGATTTCTTGCAGATTTTGTCACTCACCTGAGCTATGGCTGTAGAGATGCCTTCATCACTTGCTGAAGAAGAGAAGGAACTGGTGCTGCTGTTCAGGATTTGCCTTCCTTGGTCCTGCAGAAGCAGAGAATCACCTTGAAGCAGGTTGCCTACCACTGGAACTTGTTGTGCAATCAATTTATCATGTTTTTATTCTCAGAGAACTAAGATCTGATTGCAGCAAAGATAGTGAGATCAGTTGTGGACTCTGTTCCCATTATATGCAGAAAATGTACCTGTTCATCTGCTGGCTTAAACCAAAAGTGGTAAACAGGTAGGTCTGCCTGTGAAAATAGATAGTATATAAGAAGACCTAAGAGAAAACGAAGAACTAACTTTTGATAATTGCATTAAAAATTTCAATATTAAGTATAGAAAAAAGCAAAACAGAATTAATTTTTTAAAACATTTAAAACATTTTTAAACATCTTACACTGAAATATTCTGAAATGTGAAAATTTTGATCTGAAATCCTTCAGAAAACTTTCCTTGGTCCATGTTCTATGAACACAATTTTGTGATGTACAAAACAAATCACTACATGAAATATAAAATGATCCAGCCAGAGTGAATTACCTGCTGGTTGGGATATTCACTGTCCCCATTGCAGTGCCTGTCCCCAGAGTGGTCTTCTTGGCTGCTGCTGCTGCATACTTTACTGTTAGCAGAGCTGACACTGCTGCTGCTACTTCTCCTGCCACTTCTCTTCCTGCTGCTGCTCTTGCTGCCTCCTTTCTTCCCAGACTGCCTTATTTCATCTTTCTTGTGATCATTTCCAGGCTCTTTACCATCAGCAGAGGAAGCAGCAGAAGAAGAGGATGAACTGGAGAGGTGGGGTACGCTGGGCTCTGCCCAGAGGCCTGTATCTGCAGTCTTGTATTCTCTGTTAATCCGTTTTGTGCGGCGCCGTGTTTTATTTGAAGCCTCCAAAAACAGTTGAAAGCATTATGGATTTATAGTTTGTTCTGTAACATTTCTCTGGCTGTCAGACAAGTTACTTACCACAGGTTTAGTTAGGTTTAGGAAATAGAATTTCCTGTCCCCACACACTGCAGAAGCTGTACTAGAGCTCACCTAGACCCATTCTTCCCAGCTCAAACCCTTGCTTTCCCATGCCAGTTTTCCACGGTGGAAACCCTTGGCTTCATTTATAGGAAATATTTCCCTCTGTAGTACTCCAAGTTTCTTACCGTGAACACATTTTCAATGCTCAGAATCTTCTTCAGTTTAACTTTAATGTCCTCATATGGAGACGTCTCTCCCTCTTCCTTTGACCCTGATCTTGCTACTTCAATTATTTTTGAAGCTGCTTTGGATCCTGCTTGAATCTCCAGCTGTATTTTGTCAATATCAGCATCTGTATGAACTAAAGTCAAAACACTCACATTCCAGGGTTGTGCTATTTGAGATCATTCACAGTGACTGACAGAAAAATTTGTTGTTATGACTGTACCTGGCTTCAAAATCATTTTGGCTTCGAGTTCTCCGATCAGTTTGTGCAGATAGGTATTTCTTAAGAAAGCAAAATTTCGTGACTTCAGGCTGAGACAAGTAGAACATCCCAAACTTTCAAATTTTCTACAGAACACGCGTGTGTAGGATCTTCCTGCACTGTGGTGACGTGCCTCTTCTGAGTCTTGCTCATATCCTTTGGATATCACACTAAGAATATTGCTTTGCTGCATTAATTGAAAATATGGGAGATAAAGTTATTTTCCACCAAAAAAACTGTCACTAAAAAAAGGATATTGTACAAAGGATGTGAATTTGATGTACCATCCACGTGACTGTAAAGAAATAAGAATGATGTCAAAGCAGCCCTGCCTGCATGCAGTGAGGGGAGTGAATGGATCCATGTCATGATCCTGTTGGGTTTTAGGCTTGGTTTAGGTCTTAGGCCCCAGCTGAATCTCACCATTCCTGTGGTTATGATGTGGTTAGCTATCTCCTATGTTAGGGGTGCCCAGCCCTTCTGAGGAGCTGTCTGTTATCCATCTACAATTTGTGCTACAAATGATGTGAGGCCTCCTCACCTTCCAGCTACCAAGTCTTGAAGATCTTTCTGGTGGCTGAAATGGCTGGTCAGGAATTTTTGGTACTTCTTTTCTTAGAAGAAGTTGGGATTTCTTTTCAGAATCTACTTCTTCCATATTCCTTGAAATAGCATAAACTTCACTCCTGTAGAGGTGATAAATTGCACACAAGTAACACCTTCTGATTTTGCTTATCCATCTTTGCTGGTGCAAAAAAGACAGTACTAAGCTTTATGTGGTCACCAAGGTATTGCAGACCTTAAAAAGGAGTTACACGCTTGTTATTTTATAACAGGGAGCTCACAATTGGTAACACGGTGCAAACAAAATGAAACAAACTCTTCTGTACCTTACAACTGCGAGCTCAGCCTCCTGATGGCAGGGAAGGGTGTCAATCTTCAAATTTTTCTCTTTTATATTTATCCTGGCATCAAATTTCATTGTAGTGTTGGCTCTGAACTCGGCATGAAATTCAAGACCACTCTGAAAGTACTGTGTATTAATCCCCATCATTGCAATCATATGAAAATATGCTCTGAAAGAGTGGAAATAAAACCAGGCATAATTACAGATTAATATGCACATATTTAACTTTGAAATAAAAAATTACATTTTCATGCTGTTCTGTTTATTGTAAGAGCCACTACTGATGAATGGAGAGGTTTATTATAACAGAATACAAAAAAAAGCTGAAGTACCACTGGAAAAGGTGCAGGGATTTGTCTGAATAACAAAGCTAACAAGGACGCTCTGACAGCATCGTCACTGATACTTTGCTTGAGGACAAGCTAACATCAGAATCTTGTAGCTTCAGATTGTGCCAATTTTTTATTATTATCGCTACCATTATTATAATTTTTACTATTATCTTTACTAGTACTGTTTTTCACCTGAAATCCTTCTGGTTTGTGCCAGGTGATGATGCAATTCTATACTGAAATTGTAAAAAACTGGTCATACATAAGAAAACAGGTACAAATATGAACATTTTTAGCAATGACGGAAGAGCACAGTACCCTGTGGGATACAATGCACATTGCTACATTTGCAGGGTTGTAAAGAATCAAGGGATTGTGATGCTCTCTCACAACTTTACTGTTCTGGACTAGCACAGCTGTCCCAAATCTGGGGCAAATATACCCCTGTATAACAACCCCTATTTAACAACATGGAACCGCATATCTATTTCAAATATAAATATAAATGCTTGTGTGTGTTTGTGAAAATATTTGTAATTTTTACTTTGGCCTGATGTCAGCGTGAATATCCATCTTGGTTTCCAACAACTGTGAAGGTCTAAAATTGTCAGGTAATGGTGGTGACATCTCTATATCCACTGCAAAAGACAGAACTTGTATGAACAGAGAATCATAGAACATGCTGAGTAGGAAGGCATCCATCAGCATCATCAATTCCAACTTCTGACCCTGCACAGGACACAGCAAAAGTCACATCATGTGCCTGAGAGTGTTTTCCAAGGGCATCCTGAACTCACACAGGCTCAGGTCATGAGAGTGAAGAGATCGATATGTGCCCCTCCTCTTCCCCTCATGAGGAAGTTGTAAGTGCAGTGAGGTCTCTCCTCAGTTTCCTTTTTTACAGGCTGAACAGACCAAATGATCTCAGCTGCTCCTCATAAAGCTTCTTCTCCAGACCTTTCAACATCCTCATGGCCTTCCTTTGGATGCTCTCTAATAGCTTAATGTCATTTTTTTATTGCGGTGCCCAAAACTGCACACAGTGCTCTAAGTGAGGCCACACCACAAACAATAAATGCTGGAGACACAGTGTTTTCAATAAGCGTAGTAGTTAACGCATGGGCAGGGCTTATACATTTTTAAATACTTTACATGATTATTGAAAGGTTGCTGCTCCAAACCAAAGGTATACAAATATGTCTCAGGTGAAATATGCCAATTATATTTCAAACCATTTGGAGGTAGCTGGTCACTGATGTTTCAGCATTACAAGGGTATTTTTCAAGATTACGGAGGGATTTAATTTCAGCAGAGGGATTGGGCCCATGACTATTCTGGGGAAACGCCTTGGTTTGGCATCCCGAGCTCACCATCGGCCGCAGCCTGGGCCACCGTGGTCCCACACAGCCCGAGCTCCAGGGGCACACCGACCACTGTGGGCACGATGTGCCGCAGCTCGCCCACCATCACCGGCAGGGTCCATCGCCCTGAAATGCCTCTCTGGACCTCTTCCACCACTTTTTTCACCACTGGCTGCCAGTTTGATGATCCAGTTAGATTCTGAAAACAGAGAAATAGGCTAGGTAAGTACATAAGAGGAGACGGGGAAGGGAAATTATTATTCGGCATTGTGGACAAAAAAGTTAACAGCCTTGTCAGTACCATCATGATCTGTTGAATGGCATCTTTGTCAAAGTCAACAAAGGCAATCTCTTGGCCCAATACTTTGATGTAAGCAGAAACCAGAGGGTCTTCGGGAGGCAGTTCTTTCCATCCCAGAAGCTGTGGTGTTAAGGAGAGATGGGGAGAAAGGGAAGAAGCAGAAAATGTCACTTAAAACAGAGTAATTAGCAAAGAGTAGATCCCATCTGAAGGATGATGGTTCCATCATCATAAAACTAGCAGACATCCAATATGGCCTTTCTAACTTTACATAACTGACTTCAGGGAGAGATTCCCCATGTCACAATGAGGTAAAGGCTTGGTAATTTCTGCTGCTGTAAGTAATAGGTGACACCCAAGGACTCGTGAAGAAAACTCTTATTCAATAATCATTTTAAAAGAGCAGAGCAACCACTTAGTGTGCTTTAACATACACTTTAAAACATTATGGCTCACAGCAGCATCATCGTCTTTTGTACTGTACATTAAGAGCTGATACATGTTGAGTGAAAGGTGGCAACTGTTGACCGCGTAAGTACAATGTAAGTACACCTTTCTGTTAACAGGATGACTGATTCCTTTTATACTGGCACATCAAAGGATGACTCGGTGAGTGGGTGATGCAACCTTGGTGCTGGCGGGAGCTGTCTGTTGCAAACAGATCAGCGGGGTGTGCAGAGAACATACCATTTTACCAAGCTCCTTCAGAGTCTTGTATGTGTCGTACTCAGTGAAGGGAATGTTCTGCTTCCTGATAAGCTTGGTTAGGCTTTGTGATCGCAGAGCCACCTGCAGGAAATAGAATCAGGTGTCACAGCCCAAGTACAAGAGAGCTCAGGAAAACCCTTGTACTTAGGCACTCACCAAGGCCACACTAAATACATGTTTCACAAAGCCATTGTGTTATAAGGCCATGTGTACCCGGCAGATGACTGCAGGCTACGGCTGCAGATGCTGAGGACGTGCTGAGCCAGCCAGCTTTGAATTAGTCAGCAGGGATAATTTTAGGGCAGTGCAGAACTCAGCCCAGGTGGCAAAGCTTGCCCAAGAAGCTGAGTAAATGCCTGCATTTGTGCTGCCCTGGCTGCACTGCTTGCTTAAATTTAATTTCAGCTGCTATTTCCCTGTACTTATGCAAAATATGTCCCATGTGACTTCAGGTAGGCATATGAAGGCTCTGGTGCATAAACTTTCCTCTGCTCCTAGATTTTCATGCCTATACTGAATGTGTTCATGGATGAATGTATGTGTCAAAATAAAGGAAGATGCCTAAGTAAAATCATCATCATTATCTAAATTTTCTCTTCCACATTTGACATCATAGCCAGAGATGATGTTAAACACTATGTCACAGTCCAATGCTGGCTGTTTTAATGCAAAACTTACCTCGATAATATCTGCTGCAGTATTTGCATAATATCCTCTTACTTTTGTGATTATATCAGATGGAAACATGGTACTGGGACTGTTCATTAGATAGACCCTCCAAATGGCACCAGCCTGATATTCAGCTATTACAGGAATAGAAAGCAGCAGAGATGTTTGTTAAGATCTCCAAGGTGTCTAGTACAGCCATCTCAGCTATGTTTTGTCAGCATTCAGTCCCACAGGTCCTCAAGTTTTCAACCTCAAGAGGCTCTAGGGAAGAGTCAACACAGTGCCAGGGACTGAAGAAGGAGGCCTGAATCCATGTGCAGGCATCACTTTCCCAGGAGATACCACAGAGCTGTGAAACACCCTCAGGGAATTTTGCATGTTAAGAAGCTCTGGTGTATTTTTATTTCAAGAGTGAACTAAACTCACAGCCATGACTGGATTTTGGATGAAAATCACAGAATAGAATGAAGACATTTGGCTACATAAGCAGAAGGAGTGCACAGGGCACCAAGTACTCACAGGAATAGTCACCACCATGAATGACCTTGCTGTAACGATAACTCAGCCTGTCAAGTCTGGGGCTCAGGAGTTTAATGGCAATGTTGCAAGCAGCAGATCTGAGTAATAGAGTTAAAATCATATGAACAGAGTTGACTATGATCAAATTGTTAGAAAACTGCAAGAAAGACATAATCATTTGCTACTAAAAATGTACTTCTTCCTCTACTTACAGTTGATAGAGCTGTGGGATCCTTCCCACTGCCAAAGCCTTCATATGTGAATATGCAAAACTGGCTACTTGCAGGCTGGGCTGTGTCAGCAGTGAGCTGGCCATAGCTGCTACTGTTGGAAGAGCAGGCTTAGTTTCAAAGAGGACAACACAAGCCACCATTCTGACATTAGGAGCAAGCCTGTTGTCCATAAAGACCTGGAGAGTGACCTCCCTCACCTAGAGGAGGAAGACGCAAGCTGTGAGAAGCTCATAACCTTCCACTGAGCAGTGTTTCCTAAACGGGACATATATGCTCTGCAGTGAATGGAAAACAGAACCCTGAAGAGAAACTTAAGCATGGGACTCAACACTGAAAATAAATATATAGCTGGGTACACAATGAATAGGGGTGGGAGAAACAGCCATTAGGAATGGGCCCAATGTTACAGTGACTAAAAAAACTCTCTCCCAGAATATCAGCAAGGAGGGGGTGACATCAGGAATTTGCAGTGTGGGCAAGAGGAAGACCAGTAACTGAGAAACCTGGCCAGAGTTGCTACCATTACCCGGTGGTTTTATTATTCCTGAATCACTAAGCAAACATAATCCACACCCTTTAAGGCATTTTTTAAAATAATAATTTCCGTTACTTTTGTAGGGTCTTTTCTGGCAATTTTCCTCAAGGCCAACACCGCATCAACATGAATTCTATTTGGTAATGAAATTGCAGCCAAGGAAAACGTTGGCAAAAACTTCAGGATGCGTTTGATACTGGCTGGCTGTCCCGCATTTCCAATGGCTTTCAGGGCCAAGGACATGTCTTTGGCATCACCTTTGCTGGTGGCTTCAGTAGCAAAGTCGTGGAGTGGCTGAAAATGGAGCAGACTGTGTTAATCTTACTAGGTAATGATCTTGCAATAATGCATAAAAATCTGCATTGCCATAGTAAGCAAAACAACTATTGTGGCAAATCCCAGAATAGAGCTGTTCAGATTTTGCTCCCAGGAAAAATCTCACCATCACTATCAGGATGCCAAACAAGGATCATACAAATAAACTTGGTTTTCTCCTTACATAGTATTGTAATTGATTTTTAATTGTGCCTGAGCCTGAGTGTAGGAGATAATAATCCCAGGTGGATGCCTGCACCTGAGAGTCTGTTCCAAGTTCAAAGGCAGTGCCAAGTTGATGCCAGGTTCAGTGGTTCCCTGGGGCACCTCTGCCAGCCCTGCCAATTTGCACTTGCATATTTTTCACTTCCTACAGCAACAGCACGTTTTCTTGCACAAAAGAATTACCCTTCTGGTGGCTTGGCTTTGTCTCGCTCTCTTTTGGAAGATTTAGAGACATGTCAAACACCAGCAGGCCATCTCAGTGCTATGGTCCTTCTAAGCAAGGAACTGGAGGTGCATAGTCCAAGGACAACGTCCTGAATATTTAACAGTGATATGCAGTTATGTAGCAGGGCTTCTTTGGAAACCCTAACCTGTGACATATCTAGAGCTTTGCTTATAGTCACACTTTATTGACTTTTTAATACATCTTTTAAGTACACTCTACCTAATACAGTAGTAGAATCATATAATCATAATTATTTTGCTTTAATCCTCACTTTGTTATACTTCAACTCAGTTTCAGGCTGTCTACAGGATCCATTATCCCCATGGGCTTCTACCAGTACATTTGAAATTCTGAACTGCTAAGATCTGATCTTTAAAAGGCATCAGATCTGTGTTTCATTCCGTCTTTATGATTTTGCAGGCAATCGCAGCTAAGACTGAAGAATGCAAACAGTGAGTTACCTCATTGTCAGTATTGTGAGAGCTGAATTAGATGCATTTTTAAAGTTTCTTTACCTTTTATTTCTTTACCTTTTCTTTACCAATAAGAAATGAGTCACCTACCTGAAGAAGTTCATTTGGACATAATAAAGTCTGAGCACAGTATTTATTTACCATGCTACCATATCCCAAGTAAACAATTATCCGATGCATCAGTACTTTCTGGATTTGGGGACAGGTCAGAAAAGTCTGCAGAAGAAATCGTTCTTTACTGTTTATAGTAATTAGAGCTGGTATTTAAGCAAAAATTTCACTTGCAAAATAGATAAAGTTGTTTAGTGCTTTTTGTAAATATTTTCAGCATCTAAATAAAATGCTAGACATTCAGCTACTTGCTCCAGTTATGCTGTAGGCACTTTAAATATTAGTTACATGATACTATTTCCTTGACTTTGTCTTTTTTTTTTTCCCCTCTGGCAAAAAGAATCAACAGCAGTTTTCTTAGAATTTTTGGGTTCAAACATCAGATATTTTTAAAAACTTTCTGACAACAAGTGTTTAGAAACATCTTCTGAAACATTCCCCGTTTTTCTTAAAACCTTGCATTTTACAAATTTTGAAGGAAATATGTTGCAACTTTCAATTATAATCCTATGAATTCACCTTTAAAAGGGACTAGAAAGGGAAATAGAAGGAAGAATGTTCTGTACTCACTGAGGCAACTTCCAGGGTTTGCTTGTTTGGTGTAACAAAATGGAAGGCGAGAGGGAGAGCTGCAGCTGCTTCCCAGATGTTCAGCTTCTCGTCATGAACTTTTTGCTTCAGGAATCTGAATGTGTCAGTAGCTCCAGCAGCACAGACGGCGCTCAGGATCCAGGGCCTGCCAGGGAGAGGAGGATTCATTATACCCATTGCCCAGTATGACTCTGATCAGAAAACCTGGCTGAAGGCAATAGTTACCTGTAGGGACGTTCGTTGACAAACTGCAGCCACAGAGACTCAATTTGATCAAGGGTCGCTACACGAAAAAGCTGGACCAATTGTAAGAATTTGGTTGAAGCTTCTTTAGTGGCTCCTTTCTCATTATCCTGAACTAATTGTCGCAGTGTTTCTGTTAACTACGAGAAAAACAGACCGTTGGAAAGATCCATGTCTAAAATAGTTATGTGATGATCTGTTAACGTTTTAATTAATCAAAACATGTGAAAGCAAGCCTCTAATACCTGTAAATCTGGATTTCTAATCCTTATTAGAGGAACTGGCATCTGGAGTAGTTCTCCTGAGAAATGATAACGAAGACTCCCCTGATTTTTCAGCTGAGTTTTGGGTGCACTGATAGGAGTCATTTTAATGCCGTCCAAAAACAGTTCTTGTCTTCAAGGGATAGAGAGAAAAGCATTAGTGGCCTGTTACTGCACTCCATGTGTGGAGGACTTGCACAGCATTGGAGCAGACTGAGGGATGCCCACTGCATCGAGCACAATTGGCTCATGCACTTCTCTGTTTATCCATTGCTCAGGATCATCTGGAATAGTCATATGACTGCAAGAGGCTTTGTGAGAGTTTGCCAAAATCTCTGAGAGGTGGGTAGATGGTTCAGGTGGCCCAAACAGCAGGGCATGGGATCTGTCTGGGCATCCCAAGGGATGTACAGTGTTCTAGCCTGTGGCTACAAGCCAGATTCTTCTTGTTATCTCACAATAAATATGTTTTAGGCATCTCCTCTTTGCTATGATAATCTAAGGATATGCCCAGTGCCTACCTTGCCTCCATGACTGCTGCCCCATTGAGTTCATTGAAGGGAGAGATCTGATACACTTGCTCGGAGACAGCAGACATCAATGATACCCCACTGTCGTCATACTTCATCTTGTAAGTGAACATCACCGTGCCCTTAATATTTCTGACTTTCTAGAAGTGCAAAGACACTCACTCAGAAATAGGAACAGGCTAGTTAGCACAGACAAGCCAAGCTCCCTACAAGCATCAGTGCAATGTGCGAGTGTTGAGCAATGGCTCATGCCCAGGCAGGGCTCCATGCTGCTCATACCAGGGAACAGGTAGGGCAGGGGCGGATGTATGCCATTCCCATGTTTTTCACTGCTTTATCCTGGCAGTTCGTAAGGTCCTTGCTTTTGGAAATGGTGGCCCTGTTATTCTTGCTGTCATCCTGGATAACGTATTTGGTTTGGCAGATGCCTTCAATCCCAGCCTGCAAGTATTGATTAAACACAGTGAGCTTCCCTCTTGAAACAGCAATAAAATGGTCAAAGAAAATGGTCTGTAAAGGATAGGCAACTTACTCTGTAATGGTAAAATGAGAATAAAAGTAAAATCAGAATGCAAAAAACAAACCTCCTGTAGTTCATACACATTTTGTGATTTTTTGATGGTTATCTGCATCATGTTCAGAATCCCTCTCACTAGGTTAATGCACAGAATGGGACAGTCCTCAGGGGCAAAAATATTTCCAACCCTTCCTTCAGTGTATTCAAACTTAAAGGCTTGACTGAGACAAGCAGCAACAGTTTCTGAGAGCCTCAAAGATGGAATGAAGGGGTCCATGGGCCAGAAGCCGTTGTGTTCCTCCAGTTTTGGTGATTGAATCTGCAAACAAGAGTAGGAAAACAATCATACTGTTCACCATCAGTTTGAAATATTGCTGTAATAGGGAAAGTGGGCACTTCCAAGCCGTGACCAGACTCAAGCCACTTGTCCAACACTGCTGGAAAGAGTTTTCACCTCGGACTCCTGTGATGGGTCTAGGAAGTGTCCTTGAAAATGCAAACTACCATGAAGGATTTCTCCCAGAAAACTAATATTGTGTGAGCAGGTTTCAAAACTTCAGCAAGTCTGGTGAAGCTTGTTGGGAGAGTGAAACACCAGCTGCCAGCAATCTGTATGGACAGGATACTCACTTCCACTGATGACAAGTGAGATCTCCCTTCCGTCTGCAAGGCAGCCAAGCCTTTATTGCCCAACTCCCTGCCTAAACACATGGGACTACTCTGGCTGCTGTTCCAGGTCCAGCATGCCCCAGAGCACCAAAGCCATGGCACAGCTGATGGGGGAGCAGAGGTGACCGCAGGATCTCACATGTTCTTTGGAAGTGGCTGACAGCCCTTTGAGCTCATCAAGCACTAAAGCTTGCACACAAGTCCTCGACTGCTACCTAGTGGGAAGTGTGTGTCTGCATGCACAGACATACCTAGTCCCATACATATACACACACACCTCCCACACCTGTACGTAAAAGTACATGGTCCTGCAAAGAGGCAAAAGGTGTGGGTTTACTGCTTTGTTTTATTTTAGGCACTTATAATCAATGCTGCAAGAGCGGCTTGCCTCTTGTCATATTTTCTCAAATTCTGCTCAAGAGTGTTGTCTGCAATTGCTAAAATTGTAGCAACTCCTAGTGAGGTTACAGAGCCTGCAATTGCAGCAGCATGTAAAGTTTGACAATAGGTATTACTTCACACTGTTTCCATAATGTATGCACAAGATTAGACTGAGAAAGCTCCTTGGGGGGAGCGCTAGGGCACCTCATACAGGTTTCTCCCTATGTTGTGTCTTCTGAATCCCTTTTCTGTGGTCTTTTGTGGCATGCCAGTATTTTAAGCTGTTTGGTTTAATATTTTTGATGAGTAGCAGCGCTTCCAGAACAGAAATCATTATGCTAAACACAGGCATTACCATTAGAATTCTTCACATTTGAATTAATGCCTATGTGAAGAATATCAAAAGAAAGATAATGGAGACAGATGGGTCTTTACACAGAATAATGCAGAATTAACAAGGTTGGAAAAGACCGCAGAGATCATCAAGTCCAACCTTTTACCCAAAACTTAACATGTGATATCTGAATTCCAGTGCTGAGCTTTTCTCAGGTTGTGGACCAGGTTGAAAAATATGGATATTTCATGCTTGAATGCTTATTTTCATACTCAAGCTTAGTGCTGGCTTATTAAAACTATCTTAAGGACATTTCTTTAAAGCAGTTGCCTGCCATGTTTTTGGAGGGAGGTGAACTTAAGTTAGCTTTAGTCAAGGAGGTTCAGATACTAATGGCAATAGAGCTGGAACGGCTCTGGCTCTCTCCTGCAGAGGAGGAGGCTGTAGGGAAGGCTATGGCACCCTCTGTGGATCCCGTCAGTAGCCCAAAGCATTTTGTATGCAGCTGCAGATCCTTCAGCCATGCCCTCGGCTCTCCCTCATCACATCTTGGATGTACAGGGTTTAGAGCTCAATGCCCATGTCCATACCTCTGCTCTCTCTGGGGAACCATCACTTCCTGAGCAAAACCACTTGGACTGACATTGAGCTTATGGGGTCATCTCAACAGCGGGAAGGAGCCTGAGCTTTGATGCGAGCTCTGCATCTTTTTGTCATTCGTTTTGCCAGGCTGGAGGTATGAACTGAGCATCTGTAACCGTGTGATATGGGTGGGTGGGTTGCCATGCCCATGGTACTTTACCTGGAGAAGGTGATCGCTGTGAGACACGCGGCTGATCTCCAGCTGGGCGGTCAGCCTCACCCCTGCCATCGCCAGGCCTCCGTCAGGCAGCCCGTGCACGATGACACTATCGTAGCCATACAGGTAGGTCTTGCCCATATGAAAAACAGGCTCTATTAGGAAAAGAAATATAAAAGAACCACCTCTTTGGCTATGACCGTTGTGATGTTACTTGAGACACCCAAGAATGAAAGATGAGGCTGCCACTGCCCAAAAACAAGTGCAAGCAGTGGGTAAGGCAAGGCTGTAGTGGAAGGCAGTGTTGGAGCCGCTGGCTGGCAGCGTGAGTCACTTACCGAGGTCCTTCTTCTGGCCCCCTGTGAGGAAGGAAACAGAAGTACACTTGAAAAAAACGCCATCTCTGTAGATCCTTTTATGTATTATTCATTAAGTCAGTGTGCTAATGTTAGGCAAACAACCAGTAATGGGCTCATGAGGTGCACCTCATAACCCCAGGACAATAAGTTGATGCCAGCCCCACTCACTAGCTCCTGCTTGCTTGGCTTTTTTCCTACTGCTGAGCTGTGGCACAGAAATCTAATAGTTTGCAGGTGAAGCCATAAGAAGGCTTCAGCAAATGAAGTTTTAAATATCTCTGAAAAGCCCTCAGGAGATCCAGTTTGCTCAGAATCACAGTGGCTGTCACAGCTCAACAGTGCTGGTAAAGCTTTGACTTACCCACAAGGGCGAGCACCAGGGCCAGGATGAGTCCCTTCATGTCAAAAGTGACTGAAGTCCACAGGGAAAAATCAGTGGCTTTTATAGAAGAATTGTTAACAGGCACAGTGAATTTTGTTGAGTTATCAACTTCTTATCAACCGCAGAAACTGTTTGAGGGAGAGAGGGGGTCGTGGACAAAGCAGTGTTCCAAAACCACCGCAAGTGCTATTGTTCTCACCCCACTAACTGAAAGCCTTGCCTTTTGAAACAAGTGCTTAAAAGTATTAAAATACAGTTAAAGTAAAAAATATTGTGTAACGAAAACTACTAATTATCCATATTCTCTGGAAGCACCTGGTGCTATTGCAGTCTGTGGCAACTTTACCCAGGTTATTCTGACCTGACCATAAGACACACAGCTTATCTAACTGATAGTGCCTCAGTAAGATTGTGCAAAACCCCTGGGAAGCCCTCCCGTGACACCGTGCCCATACCTGCCCTGCTGCAAGCAGGACAGGCTGTTGGCATAGCCAGCTGTCTTTGGGGACAGGGGCTTCACCCAGTAACAAAAACTTCACAGCATTGTCACAAAGGCCATGGCTAAATGTGGCTGATGTCCATGCTTCCTTCACCTGCCTTCTCTTCTAGGGCTAACATCCCAGGCCCTTTCACTGGTGTGATTAGCTGTAGTGGAGTGTAGGAAGCGGAAGGGAGTGAGGTTGACAGGTGTTACAGACATGAAACTCTTGGTTTAATAAAGGTGGACAATGTGTGGGTCATCCAAACTCATTTTGCATCACACAACAAGGGGTGGCATCTTCACCACACAGTGGAGCCCTTTTCTCTCATCAGCAGGCATTATCTCAGTTCCTTTTGAGGCAGCCCCGTAAGTCCCTCAGCCGCTCTTGGCTCAGGGTTTGGTCTGGTCTCTGAGTTCCCCAGTATTGCCCACTCAGGTCACGGAGCTGTACACAGCCCAAGTAGCTGGAACCACGCACACCACTCTGTCAGGAACCTACACAAGACAGCCCCAGAACTCAGGGGCTCCCATTGGTGCTGTGTGGCTGCCATTTGCCCACCAACCTTGTCCTCTGTGGGTGGGGAACAAAAGTTGCTGTCCAGCTCACTGTGGGAAGGGACTGGATTCAGTTTCTCATCAACAGACCAGTGGCTCCTATTCAAGACTGCTTAGTTTCTGTAATGTTGTGCAGCTAATGTTGTTTTTTTTTATAATTGGCAGTTGATATATAATTTATAATGTCTGACAAACAGTAGATTTTGCTCCTAGATCAAAGATTGCATCTGTAGGGGGAAAAAAAATAATTTTTGAAGTATAGGAAATCCTTCTTTGTGTTTTTACTGGCTCTGTATCAGGTTTGTTTGTTTTAACCCCTTCCCTTGTAAAACAGGTAGCATATGTTAGAAAGCCAAGTCATTTGCTAGAGAGTTGTGTCATGGCTCTTGAGATTTGACAAGGGTAGTTAAAGGATTTGAGTATACAGCTACTGACCATTGGTACTTGAGGCTCAAAAGCTAATATACTATGGCATAACTATATGCAGCTGCACATAGAGCACAGAGAGCTGCTGTGATGGCACATTAAATGCAGCAATACTTGTATTCTCAAATTTATAACACTGTATCACTGAAGCACCACACTGTACAGTGACACCACCCCTCAAATAAGTCCTTGCTGGGGGTTGTACAGGCTGTGCCCACTCGCAAGGGCAGGGAATCCCCAAAACCTCCAGCACTGAAGCCTGGGGCTGCAGAATCTTGTCCTCATCTCACTCTATCTCTTGTTTTGGGCAGCAGATGCTGCATCACTGGTCACCCCAGACATGTTGCTGACATGGGGCTGGATCATCTGTACTTCTGCTTCAAGGGTAGACTAAATGCTTGAGGCAGAGCAAGGGCTTTGCCTTTAGAGATTTCTTTGGAAAACGGAATGCTCTCATTTTCTAGGCCATTTCTTCAATATGTCAAAAACAATTTCTACTCCCAGCTTGTGCCCCCCATACAATCATAGCCTTTCCATGCTGGGATTTCTCAGAAGGGCATAACCACGATTAAAAAGAGAGGACAAAAATCAAAAACTCAGAAAATTGCAAGGTTGACAAACAATTTTGTTGTGCCCAGGGCCTGCCCTGGACAGCATTTCCCTAGAGCTGCGCTCAGCTCCCTCCCCTGTGGCAGTGGGGGATGGGGGCAGAGGCTGGATGAGGGCTCCCTGCAGCCTTCAATGTGCCAGATGCTCACAGCTCCATCCCCCTGCAGTCCCACGGGTGCTCTGGCTGCCATGGTGGTTGGGCAATGCTCATCCATGGGTCTCCTGTCAGGGTGTTACTGCTAGGCTCATCACACCTGAATGCAGAGGCTGAAAGATGACAGTCCCCCCAAAACTGTGCTCCACCCTTGATACATTGGGAAGAGAGGAGCCTTATGGGCTGTCCTCAATGGAGCTGGAAGTTCATGCCACATCTCACCATGGAGCTCAGCTGCAGGGGCCACACACATCCCTGGATTCTGCTGGATTCAGCCTCAGGTTACCTGAAAAGCCTGTGTTTCCTATCACTGCTCTTTGTGATTTCCAGGCTAGCAGCAAAACCACCAGCTCATTATTTTACTGCTGCTGCTGTGTAGTGCCCAAAAACTACCTGCTTCCAGCTCTCCATCACTTTTCAGTGCAGGTTACCATGGCAGCATTTAAACTGCATAGAACTGTATATTTAGACCTTTCAAACATACTTGTTTTGGTAGTAAGGACTTCACCTTTCTGAGCCATAGAACTCATAGCCAAACAATAAAACTCACATACATCCATCCATTGGAGGTACCAGGGAAAGCAAAAAAACCACAATTTTTACAGAATTTTCTCTAGTGTTTGCAGAAACACATTCACCCTGTGTGCATACTCAGCCTGCATGCAGATCCTTAGGGGCAAGTACAAAACGTCTTCCAGATCTGCAGGAACATTTGGGCTCCAGTGCTCAGGGCAGGCAAGCATGTTCCTGACCATGCCCACACAGATCTGTGGTCGGTGGGCAGGGGGCAGAGCCCACCTGTTGATGGTGCCTGCAACAAGGAATCATGCTGGGCACAGAGGCCGGGGCATCTCACTGAAAGTGCAAAGCTCTGGCTCTGCTTCTGAAGAAACATCCTCTCTGCACCCTGTGGCGGGTGGTGTGCTTGGGTAACCCCACCCACTGTCCTGTTCAAAGACCCTTGATTCACCCTATCATGTGGCACACCGGAAACATAACGTGCTCTTGACTCTCTCAGACCAGCCTTGTCCAGTGTCATGAGATTCAGCCTTATTCCCTGACCCTGCTGCTGCCTACAGGAGCACTGGCCCATCATGTAGCTATTGCAAAGCACCGGGGCTGTGTGGCTGCTGCAGAGAGTGCAGTGTTACACAGAGGTGATCAGTTCCTGCTCCAGGTGCACTGGATCGCAGCACCAGGGAAGAAAGCACTGGGGGAACAAGCAGGAGCCTGGTACCACAGCTTCCCAACCTGTATTCCCAGTGGAGCCTGACACAGACACAGAAGATGATCACAAACTTAAGAAGTCTACGAAATGGGGGGTGAGGAGAACCTATGCAGGTCTCCTCTTTCCATGACCAGTGAAATAAATAAGCCTCCATAATTTTTTCCATGCGTGGATTTATTATGAAATCAGGTCTTTATGGACAATCATAACAGTTTCTACAACAATAAAGTTTAATACTTTAAATTACTTGGGAAGATTCCGCACTTCCTCAAATATTTAATTTAGTATCTCTATTATTCCTTAAGAGAGGTTTTTTTACACCACATAATAAAAACATGAAAGTGTTTCTGGTTTTTTCCTATATTGCAATGTACAGCTTCATGCACTGCAGTCTTCATCTTCACAAGAACATGCTATGTGTGCATCAACAGTGTCCTGCAAGTCCTCTGACTTCTGATCAAACTTCGTCTGTTTGTCTGTCAGGCTGGTAGCTGAATCTGATAGGGAACAAGAAATGAAAAGTAAATAGTATATTTCAGGAGTAGTTCTGCAAGGTAAAGCATTTACCATGCACTAGTCATTAATTATTGCAGGCTTGGCTGCTCCTCGCTGATTTACATATTTATATTTGTCTAAGTCACACAGAGATGTTCCAGGAAACCCACTTCATTAATAAACCAGTTCTACCTTGAAATCTGCTACTTCCATGCACTATTTTATTAATGATAAATTTAGGAAAGGGTATTATGGTCTTCAAGAAAAAAACAAACTTGGAAAATAGGTAAGATTCTATGATCTATATAATCTATATCTACCTTATCTAATGTCTTATAATCTACAATATACCTATGAAAATACATCCTCCTGTATCACTGCACCTGTGTCAAGTATCCTGTCCACACCTGCCCATCTAGTGCCTAAATCAGCCTAGTGAAACAGGATCACATCCAAAGGCACCCTCACAGGTTGCAGTACACAGATTTTCAGCTGAATCACAGTGTTGTTTGTGCTCCTACTCTGCCCTTACCTTCCTAACTCCAAGCATCATGAAAGGGAGTTTAGTTTATATTTTAAATTTCTCTACAATGAAAACCAGTAAATTTACAATAGAAAATAATCTTTCTCACTGAAGGAATGTTTACATATTAATAAAAACATGGAGAGGACTTTAGCCAATAGGGCAGTTAAGTCCATCCCTACCTATGTTTATGTTAGATCATTCATATTTTTCAAGTGAAATAACCGAATCAAGTCACGATCTGTTTATAGTTTTGTTCGGCTCCTGCCCAGTGGAATTTCTGTTGACTTACCAGCAGGGAGACAGTGGAAACCAACAGTGACTGGAGTAGTCTTGGTGGCGGAGCATCCTTTCTTACAGCGCAGCACAGGTTCTGTAGAATAGCACTTGGATTCTACACCAGCAAGCTGAACTGTCTTCTCAAGCTTCACAAATGAGCGTCGCAGTTTGCAAGCTGGAACACAGTCATGGGAGACAGTTTATGTGCTTGCGTTCAAAAGCTCGAGATCTCCCCAGAAGGACCCATCTGCCAACACCACCAATGTGCAAACAACTTCCCTCTGTGAAAACTGTATTTTGGTCATAAAAGAAGCAGCTTTACTGACTGTGAAACCTTTCAAATCAGTTAATTAGCTATGAGATCTATGGGTCTATCTCTAGATCACAATGTAGAAACAGTGTGATGTGCTTTCTAATCAATGTTCTTGAAGGTAAACTAGCTTACGGAATAGTTTAGATCAAACCACATTTTAAAACGTTGGATATTCAGCAGTAGAACTAAAGGGGAGATTTCTGACTAAGTGAAACTGATCACTAAAGAATTACATTATTACCACTGTCGTTCAGGCACAGAATTTCTGTGGCAAAAGTGTAAAAGTCATTGCTGCCAGCTAGTAGGATTGACCACATTTTGGATTCCCAGAACAGACAGTTACAAGTGAGAAGCTAAACAGACTACAGCAATTCCTAACAGTAAGTTTTATGCTCTAAAATTCCAGTAGTTTTCACTATATGTTTAATGGAAACAGAGTAGGTGGTCACTACCAACTGTGGGAATATTATTGTATATATGCATGTGGAATCCATATCCATCTAAAGCAATTTTGGTGCCCAGTATTTGTGACATAGAGGAATAACAGTTAATGCACAGCTAAATATGTACAAGCCATGTCCAAGGACTGAGGACGTCCTTCCCATAAGGACAAGTCTCTTCTAGTGCAATGTGCCTGTTGTCCTTGACACTATGGTCTGATGTTGCATCATAACCACAGCTGAGAGCAACAGCTCACCATGAGATCCTTATCTATTGAAACTCTTAAAACACAGGGTTTTTTTTATTTCAACCATTTAATTAAGTCCCTGGAATTCCTCATGTACTTGAATGCTCTGCTTGACAGGTTGCACTGGTTCAAAAATCAGGTGGTTAGCCATGATAATAACTACTAATCCCCAGCAGATTTTTTTATGGGTCAGTTGCAGAAAATGGATGTCTGGAAAATGCTGTGATTAAATCTCTGTGAATTTATGAAAGAATTTGCTTCAATCTGGTTATTTAATTTCAACTGACTTGTGTGTTTTGCCTTGTTTAACCTGTGATTTCTTATTTCTTTCTCAACTGATGAGTAATTTTAATACTTAGTATCTAACTTAATAATGAATCTTTTAATAGGTTTCCAAATTCTATACAGATTTTAAGTTTTCTGAACAGACTCTACATTATCTAAACAGCTGCAGTAATATTATATTAAATTTACTAGAGCTTGCATACCTCCTCTACAAGTCTTTTCTTCCAAAATCCAAGAGTGCCCAAAGCTCACTGCATTTTTAGCTACATATCCATTGGGCATCCGATATTCCTGTTCACATTCTGCATCGTATTTTCCACATATTCCACACACTTTCCCTGCCATCCATAAAGCAACTTGAATCTTTGAAGAAAAAAAGTCAGAAGCATTTCGAGTTAAAAAAGAAGAAATACTTATGGAACAGATTCTTGCTATGCAGGTCCCTTCCAGTAAAAGTTAATGCACAAACATTTAAAATCTCTTTGGTAAGTAAAAGGGTCTTAGAGTCAAAAGCCAAACTCCTGTGGGTCTGCAGCATCTGTAATTGCTAGTCTATAAAACTTACTATGCCAGTCTAGTAAGTTAAGTTATTAATGCCCTAGATGATTACTATGCTGAAGCTTTTGTCTGGTGGGTGTTTTGATAGTATAGGAGATAGACACAGTATGATTTACTCATCTCTTACAAATTGTTTTTATATGTTTTGTATTTATATATTTTATTTCATTTAATATATTTATGTTTTTCATATTATTTTTAGTGCAGACTTTAAAGCACTCATTTATCTAAAAAGAATGGCTGCATTTTTGCTGTCTTGAAGAATTATATAGCTGTAAGAACAATGGACAGGAGGTGATAACTCATTTTTCTTGCAAAGACACTGCTGACTCAGCTCACAGACCCGCTTCCCAACACACCCTGTACTGCAAGAACAAGGTATTTTTGTTGGTGAAAGATTCTCATTTCTCATACTCAGAAATAAAGAGCAGCATCTTACAATCCTGTAGCATCATCTTTCCTTTGGAATTTCTTGGGCCCTGCACGTATTTGCCTTTGCCACTCTATATTCTTGCACTCATACATACAGATTTAATGGATTCCTATGGAAATTTCTTGACACCCAAGCTTATGAAGAGGAAGAATGATACCCTGAATGTGTATCCATCAAAGTACAATTTTTCAATGCCATAGGCTGGGGCAGAAAGTACAAGCCCTTGGTTTTCACTGTGGATCCACAGAGGAGCACCTAAAAGAAACAAAGTAAAACAAAGCAAAACAAACCTAAAACCAGACCAAATCTAGCTTCTTTAAGAAAGAAAAAAAGCAACTGTCATGTTGCTAAAATATTCTTTTCTTCAAAATTCTTCATTTTTCCTATTCAAGAAACAAAACATATGACAAAGCAACATACAAATGTTCATACACAGAAAATAGGTGTTTGTAAAGGTTGGAAGAGAACTTCAATAATCACAGATTTATTCACTTTTCTTTGGGTTATTAACATGATGTCAGATCTGTCTATAGTATCTGTGTAGTTATGCACATCTTGTGTGTAAGCAAGGCCCTGAGAACATGATATTGGAGTACAGAAATACAAACAACATTACTGTTATTGGAGCCATTTCTAGCACAGTTATCACTTCCCAAGTACATAAATAGGACAGAGCTCAGCACGGGCACATGTTAACCCAATTTCAGCAAGATTTAGCCGGATTCATACACAGCTGTAGGGTCAGGGAGTATCTGCACTGTACATAGCCCCTGCTACACAGCACAGGATGAACCAAGGTCTTCCTGTACACAGAAACAAACTACTCCTCTGAAAGAATTAAGCAGGCTGTTTTACCAGTTCTTCATACTTATTCATAGCACATTTCAGAATGTAAGCCAAATATACCTACAAATCAAATTGGGAAAAACACTAATATATACAAGTCATGTGTAGTGAATTTTAGAAAAGCTCCACTTCAAAGAGTTTTAATCAAGCAAGATTTATAACATAACCAAAATACTTCTCAAATTTGGAACTCCAGTAGGAGCTGCAATGATGGATGAAAAGGAGGGATCTTCAAGTTAGTTATATCTTGCTTATTTTGGCTGCTTCAAGAGCTTCACACTCATCAATCTTTCTAAGAGAATAAAATACATATTCTTAAGTATTAACCCTAAGCCCAAAGAAACATTTATTGAATAAAAATTGATAAAATCTCTTCATAGATTCTCTTTCTTCCTCCTAAAACATATATGAAAATTAAATGAGATGCATAACTTACCAGCAGACGTGTATGAAACATTTGTTGTGGGGCTTTCAACCCCATCTAGCAGCAGCTTCACCTGTCCTTTCGCAGGACGCATTTCAATGTCACTGTTAAGGAGAAGAATGTTCATGCCCTCTTTGTGTCATGCTCACACACATACAGCGACAAAGACATTTTCCTGCTCACTAAATATTACTGGTCACAGCATAAGCTCATTTCAACCACTTAAATTACATTAGGGGTATTCAATATGCATGGAAAGTAAATAAGGGAAATCCTGAAATCCCAAGGGCTGCTAACCATTGCAGTAAAGGTCAGTCTGAAGCTCCTCTCACGTTAAATGTGGATGATGTGGTCCCTCATGCTCCCAGCTTCTGGCAGGAGTTACTTACTGAAAGCCAAGCTTGATGTTGATTGCTTTCAGGTTCACAGCTTCTTCAGCATTTCTCATCATCACCAGGAACTTAAGGTCAGAGCTGCAATCCTGAGTCAAGATGTGGTAGCAGTTTTCTGGCATCGTGTAGTTAAACTGAACTTCATTAAAGGTTGTGATCTTGTTGTAGGAAACTGAGCATTGAGCTGGTTAAAAAAAATGCCAGTGAGTATTTGCTTTTCCATAAGAGAAGGACATTAAATCTCATGTTTTATTTTGAGGGCCATATTGTTTTAGCTTTATATTTTTTCCACTATGTGATATTTTTGTATGGTTTACAGGGGCTTTTGGCTACTAAGCAGCCATAAATTCCTCAAAAGGAAAATATACTCTTCTATCTAACAAAAAATAATTGTCAAAAAATAATAACCAATTGTTAACAATTCAGATAATTGGTATTTTGATCCCTGAAATGCTGATGATTTCTGTACTATATGCACAATATTCTCTTCCAGTTGAACCATCTTCACATTATTACAGAACATTGCCTAATTAACTGAAGATAAATAATGCCAGCAAAATTCAGAAGATGTTCAGATAAATTGTGACACTGAGTATGTCATGCTTCTGAATCAGATTAGACTCTCACCTTTCAAATTCTGGAGCACTGCAGAGGGAGCTTCAGCAAAGACATTCCAAATGGGAGGTTGCAGCTCTGAAGCTGGTATCCTCGGACCTACAGGAAGTGACAGGGGAAGCCTTATGGCTTTTTCATAGAGGATAATCTGAAAAGGAATTCAAAAGCACATTCAAAAGCACATTCAAAATACGCCTGTGCCAGCAAACAGCTAAGATTTTTCTCTTATTTGGAATTTGATTTCTATTTCTTCTACTTTG
The DNA here is from genome assembly GCA_013399895.1 of Serilophus lunatus. Classification (NCBI taxonomy): domain Eukaryota; kingdom Metazoa; phylum Chordata; class Aves; order Passeriformes; family Eurylaimidae; genus Serilophus; species Serilophus lunatus. The sequence goes on from VXBA01004302.1 coordinate 4,355,404, forward strand.
GTTGCAAAGAATTTATGTGAATACAACTCATCAGACTCACTGTCCATAAGGTGTTTGCTTTTGCTTAGTTTCCTCTCATGGCGTGAGAGAAATCATTCAGGTACTATTTGGAGAGAATGAATTACTCCCTTTTAAAAGTGATGAGGTGAACACTTACTGAGCTACTACAGATGGAAGCCCATGTCATTACGAGTACCCATCTCTCTCTTTATGAACAGAATCACCGTATAAATATCCTTCTATGTAATATTAAAAGTTTATAAATAAATAAATAATAGTTGTTTTCATCATTTGCACCCAAATGGATGCTTACTTCATTTTTTCTTTCTCAGAATTTACCCACTCTAATTAAAGTGTAACAGTCATACTTTTCTACTAGGAAGAGATAGGAGAGTGATAAAAATATTTCATAATTACATCAGGAAGCTTGATAACAACATCACATGTCCTTGGAGAAGTTAGGGCCACAATCACCCTGGCTTGTCGAGAAGGATTCTTGTCTGTTTTTTCAGAGAACCCCAACATAAATGCAGCCCCAGGGACGAACTTGTAAAACCTTCAAAAGTTCAAATCAGAAATATTGGGTGAAACAGAAGGAAAAAGCTGCACACATGCCAACCAGGATGTCTCATACCTGCGTGTAAGTAACATAATAGTGTTCAGGATCACTGGTTAGGTCCTTACATCCACTCTCTGCTTTACTGTTCAAAGGTTCAGGGACAGGAAGTATCTGTTTCTCAGTTTTCAGTAATTATGTCCAGTATAAAGAATTACTGTACATTAAAATAGGATGTAATCCCACTCAGCTTTTATGTCCAAAGGCAGTACTTAGACAGATCAGAGAATAAGTATTACCCAGTACTTTAGCCACTAGAACCTCGTGTGTGGATGCTGATTTTTCCCAATTTTTCCCAATTGCCCAATACTGTGAATGAGTGTCACTAAAGACTAAAGCCTCACCACTGTGCTATGGATCTGACACTGGGAGGAACTTTGGGCCACTCCAGTTTCACTTGTACAGCAGGGTTGGCAGCAAACCTCCCAGTTACCAGCTCACTCGAAATCTTATAGTCCTGGCAATTCCGTCCCCATTTCAGGTAAGCCTATAATGGAGAGATAAATGGTCCATTTTTTAATGCACAGAACACGGGTTTCCTGTGGTGCATACAGCTGTATACAGCTATTTTTAAGTCTTACCGCTGCCTTGTGAGCATTGAGGACTGAAGCGTCAGCACAGAGCTTCCACTTGCTTGAATCTGTGAGGTTTGACACAAATACCTGCAGCCGGGGCCTGATGGAGTCAATGTCAGCATATACCACGAGCTGGAGGCCTCCTATCTTCTTATCGTTACGGACGCCATGAAGAAAAACAGCTAGTACTGGTGTTTCAACATCTCCCAAAAACTTAGGCTAAGAAAAAGGGGGAGAAAGCATGCAAAGACTATAATTATAAAAGAGTTATCATGGGACATATTAGATGCCAGATCTAGATGGATAAGTGAAAAATAAATAACTGAACCGCAAGTATATACCATTATATGTACCACACGTGTATACATGCCTATAAAATCTCACAAATTTGTCTTTAATGTGCATGTGCCTCTGCATGCACAGATGGGCTCTATCCCTATGTTTATATCATCCAAATTTTCTGCCATTTCCTGAGCTACAGCTGATACCATGGAGATATTCATGTGATTAAAATACAGTAGTGACTATATGGTTTGGGCTTCATTGTTATTACCCAGCCTGTGAATAAAAGCAAGTTGTTCAATTTGAACATCAGCTGTCAGTTGTATGCATCACTCAGTGTCACAGCAATAACATCTATTCTCCTCTTGTTTATCTGTCTGTTGGCTTTCACCTCACACTTTAGCTGTGAACTTTGTGGGCCAGGCAGATTTTTTGTTTGCACAGAAACACATCACAGAATACAATCCAAGACATTGTCTGTCAAGAACCTCCTCCCTTGGAGCAGGGCGTTAGGTGCATTATGACCTTCGGTATCTTCAGTCCGTCATTAGCAAGCCTGTACACATCCAGCTGGGTGGTGATGAAGAGCCCAGGCGCTACAGGTCCCCTCTGGAGCATGCTTTTCCCCGAGACTGCTCTGAGCCTCAGTTGCTACCATCAACATCCTCACCTTGGCACTGCAGTACCTCAACATCCCTCCTGACTGCAGAGGTTACCAGATCAGTCTCTGCAGGCATCTGGCAGGTGGGATTCCCATGAGGAAGCAGAGAAAAGTGTGTGTATGAACCATGGTGCGTGTCTCAGTCTTGACTGTTTGGGAAGCTGGCATTTGTCCCCTCCCATTAGCCTAGATGTACAATTACTACAAGTGCACAGCCACTCTGCCATTCTTCTAAGCTGTCAAAAACCCCTAAAAATGACGCAACTAACCCGGGAAGCAGCTTGAGATGAGGCACGACTGGATCTGGCAGAAGAGTATGAGCTGCTAAGTCGGTCAGCTGGGAGTTTTGTTTTTGGGAACTGAAAGAAAAAAACCAGAACATGCTCAAAAGGGTAACTTAAAAGCATGCTTGAAGAAATTGCGCTAGGCAGTGCTGAACTCTGTCATGACACTTGGTGTTGGTAAACTTGAGTTACAACTCTGAGCAGCTCAATGACTTGTCATAGGCTTTGTCCTGCTTAGTGCATGTGATGTAGCACTGAAAAATCTTGTTTGCCCAAATATATCTGATCCCTCAGAAGAAACAAATAAGAACATGTATAAATGAGAACTCCTCATATGAAAAAAATAATGGACCAGAGCAAGTTAAGTGAAACCAGCTTCTCAATTCAATATGAAAGACCAGAATGTCTGCAAGGGCCTTATCAACTGGAGGACACAATGAATGGACTAACCAAATGGAAAAGATCATCTGAATGGACACACACAGCTGAAATTCTACTTTTTGAGGAACACTAATATCAACTACACTGCTCCTGGTTGGCTCATGCCCTAGTAAGAATCTGCTAAACCAAAAAGTAAGGCATCCTCCTGCATTTGTCCAGGTCATTATCCTGGTGTACCAGCAGTGAATCCAAGAAACAAAATGGTCAAAGCCAGTTAAATGACCTAAGCTTCTGATGGTAGGATCTTTCTTGTTTCAAAGTATGCAGCTCCAGTCCCTTGTACTGCTTTTGTAGAGGCTTTGCATTTGCTTTGCAGAGCTACAAACAGCCTCATGTGCACAACACAAAGGGGAACATAGCTCTCTGTCTTTATGCATCTCAGAACCACCATCATGGTTCTAATGTTACCAGTAACATAATTTTCCTCAACAAAGATAACAAGTTGCCTTCAAAGTCCCCATTTGACTCATGACAAATTCCATACTTTTACCGAGGAAAGAAAAACTCACCTCTTGTCTGTGTGCTGATTTAAAGTGGTACTTATAAATGTCATGAACTTCCTATGAAAATGATAAAAAAAAAGATTATTAAAAGTCTCAGATGAAAAGAAATATTGTAATTATATTGAAATTTGAGCACTGGAAATTGAATAAGAATTTTATTAATTATCATTCAAACGTAGTTCTGTCTCTTTAGTCATAAGTACATAATGCAAGATGAATGCAAAGTATAGGGATAGTAAATTGTCAAAGAAATGGTTCCCTGCCTGTAACAAAAGTTTCAACAAACTTATGGAAGCTTTTGAGATTCTTTGAAGCAGACATCTGAGCCAATGACTGCAGGTGCGTTTGTAAAACAAATTTTGCAGTTTTACATTGCTAAAATTTACTGTGCCAACTCATAATTTCCTGATTTGTCACATAAAACCAGCCACCATTAGGAATGCAATTCACAAACATTAGCAGCATCAGTCAATTAACTGACAAAGTTACCCATATTTTGGAATCTGTGCTGCTGCTGCCACCTTCCAGATGTCTTGAATGATGTCCATGGCTGTGGCGACTCAGTGACTCGCTGCTGCTACTGCTACTGCCATTCAGGTGCCTTGAGTGATGCCCGTGGCTGTGATGACTCGATGACTTCCTACTGCTGCTGCTACTGCTCCTACTACTGCTGCTGCTGCTACTACTGCTGCTGCTACTGCTACTACTGCTGCTGCTACTGCTACTACTACTACTGCTACTTTTGCTGCTGCTACTGCTACTCTTGCTGCTGCTACTCTTGCTGTGGCTACTGCTGCTCTTGCTGTGGCTACTGCTGCTCTTACTGCTGCTACTGCTGCTCTTGCTGCTGCTACTGCTGCTCTTGCTGCTGCTACTGCTACTCTTGCTGTGGCTACTGCTGCTGCTACTGCTGCTCTTGCTGCTGCTACTACTACTCTTGCTGTGGCTACTGCTGCTCTTGCTGGTTCTGTCACTACTGCTGCTGCTCTTGCTACTTCTGTCACTATTGCTACTGCTATTGCTCTTATTCCTGCTGCTACTCTTACTGCTCTTGCTACTTCTGCCACTACTGCTACTGCTGCTCTTGCTGCTTGCATCTTTGTCTCTAGCTTGCTTTTCTTGATCATTCTCATCTTCATCCACAGCCTTTTTACGATCAGGAGAAACAGCAGATGATGAGGAAGAGGAGATAGCTGAGGAGGCAGAAGATGAGCTGGAGGCACGTTTTGCATTGGAGTCTGTCTCAAGCTCTGTTAGCACAGTGTTTTCTTTCTTTGAAGGTCGCTTTTTCTGGTGTCGTGTTTTATTTGCAACCTGCAAAAACAGTTCAAAGAGAAGTGCAAGAAAGGATACAGCTGTATTTACAACGTAAAACTTCTGTGGGTGTCAGACAAGCTTCTTGCATCACCCTTTCAAGGAACAACCGTTTCCCTGCCTCACTCACTGCAGAACTCCCTTAGATCCAGTCTGCCCAGCTGAAAACTAGCCCAGCAGAGAAGACTTATTTGGATGCCTCCCACAGGATTAATTCCTCCAGGTGTGGCACTGACTGACAGGTCTAGAAGTGGCACCTTTCAAACTAGCCCCATCCGTTTGTTTTTTTCCCCATGCCAGTTTCCCACACTGAACTTGAAATTCTTGGCAACATTTAGGGGAAAATATTCTCCATGCTCAAAGTCACTTGCCTTGAACACATTTTCAATGCCTAGAATCTTCTTCAGTTTAGCTTGAATGTCTTCATATAAAGATGGTTCATTCTGTTCCTCAGACTCCGAGTTTACCTCTTGAATTATTTTGGAAGCTGCTCTGGATCCTGCCTGAATCTCCAGCTGAATTTTGTCAATATCAGCATCTGTTTGAACTACACACCAATTGCACACATTAGAAAGTTAAAGTGCTTCAAATAGCACTGACAAACCTAAGATGACAAGGTTTGTGCTCAGTATTTTACCTGGGCTCAAGACTATTTTAGCTTCGTGTTCTCCAATTAATCTGTGAAAATACGTATTTTTTAGGAAACTGGCATCTCGTGACCTTCTGGAAAAGCAGAGCTGACAACCAAGATGATGCAGTTTGACACAAATGTCTCGTTTATGAGTTTTTCTTCCTGTGATGTGGCGAAGATCCTCTCGCGAGCTATAGGCACGTTCCCTTGCCACGCTGCCAGCTTCTTGCTGCATTAGAGATGAGTATGTGAATACCACTTGGGAGAATGTCATAGGCAAGAGTAAAACTACAGACATGCATTACAGAAAGGGTAAATATTACTATATAAATAAAAAGGAATAGATTACCTTTGTGGAACCTTCACTGGAAGCTCTCTCTGATGGTTTGAAAGGTTCTTCTGCAATATTGAATGAAGCATCCCCTGGGAGAATTGATGTTCTCTTTTCAACACCTAGTTCACCTATATTTCTTGATACTGCAAAAGCCTTATGTCTGTTGAGATATGTGGAAAAAAATGGTGAATTATTCTGTCCCCTTTTCTGTAGATTAAATTAAATATGTCCCTGTCAGTATCATGTGACAGCACAGAGATCTGTTATTTGAACATAGGGGCCATATATTAATTTGTATATATATACTGCACAGGAATTAATAAATATAAATATTCATGAAAACAAATAAGAGTTCATGACAAATATAATTTCTTCATATCCCAGGAAGTTTTCAAAATCTGGATAAATGTAAACAAATTTCCAAAACATTAAAAAAATGCATTTAAACAAAAATTAAAATCCTTAAAAGACAGTAAAAATAATGAAAAAATATTAAGAATAACAAATTAACAAATACAACAAATTAATTAACAAATAATAACAAATTAAAATAAAAATTAAACTGCTAAATGATTTAGGTATCTCTTGATTTTTAGCTCCCCTGTTTTAGTTCCTGGTGCTTTATCCCAAAAGTTCTTCTACATGTTGAAGAGTCACTCTGCTTATATAAGAAGCTCTGTACGACGTCAGTGAATAGTGGACTTTGTCAGGTGTCAGCAAAACAAAGTATTCTAAAGCAATGCTATCATACCTTCCAACCACTATCTCAGTTTCTTCATGGCATGGATTTGTTTCGATCTTAATATTTTTCAGTTTCACGTCTATCTTGGCATCAAACTTCACTGGCGTTCTTTTCAGGATCTTGCCTTGAATTTCAACAGCATGTTGGAAGTATTCTGTGTTGACACCCATGGTTGCAACTGTCTGTATGTATAAGCTGAAACAGAGTGAAACAGTCGGATATGAGAAAGGTGCTCTCTTTACACATGGCTCTGCCTTCTCTTAAAACCTCCTCCATATGTAAAGTCTTAGAAACTTCCCGTACCTTGGGTTTATGTCAGACCGAATCTGCACAGTGGATTCAAGCAACTGTGAAGGTCTAAAATCTCCAGTTAAAGGGGGAGTTATCTTTCCATCAACTGCAAATGCAAGAACAAAATTTAAACGTAGTAAAAGTGAAAGAAAGGAGTGAACATAAGCAAATGAGTTTTCAGTAGAAGGTAATATTTTTGTTAATACAACAAATATGGCTGGGAAACAAGACAGGCTGTGGGGAGATCTTTTATGAGTCTGAAAAATACAGAAAATATACAGGAAGATTATTACATAGGCAAAGGTTATGATGCAACATATTGAAAATAGAAATAAAAATATACTAAGAAAATGAAGAGCTGACCCAAACTGAAAGTTGATAATTAGTGTAATGCTAAAATTTCAGAAACACAGGGAGTCAGAAGTTAGAGTGAACAAAGGATAACCAGACTAAACTCCTGCTCTCCAAAAATTTTCTCATATCAAGTGTGAACATCTTTCTTGTACTGTGGCCCCAAAACTGAATATTATATTCCAGATGCAGCCTCAGATGTGCTAAATAGAACAAGGAAATCACTGTCATGCTAGCTCTGCTCTTGCTTCTCTGGTCAATGATGCAGTTGGCCTTCATCACCACAAAAGCACACTGCTGGTTTACTGTACTAGCTTGTCCTGGCCTTCTTGGCTCTTTTCTGCAAAACTGCTCAGCTTGTGTGTCCACCTCTCAGGAACCACCCCCTTCTGCCCATGTCTGCACCAGCTCCTCTCTTGTTTTTTCTGGCCTTGAATGCTGTGACCTTTCATTCTTTAGTTTCCCAGGCTCTCAACTTTTCTGTCTTCCATCCATTCAAAGACAGTGCAAAAATCAGTGCATCCAGCTTCTCTTCAAACACCTTCACTGCCCCACCCTCCACTACAAAAAATAGTTCTTCTTCTAACTTTCTGGCTTTCCACTTCTTCCTGCAGCCTCCCTCAGCCCCTATCCCTCTCATCCTCTGCTCAGAGTTTGCACAGCTGACCTCCCACTTCCCAACTCACTGCTGACTGCTGCCCGGGCCAGAGCAGTTGTGTACGACCCGTACTCCAGCGGCAGCCCAGTGCAGGTTGGAACGATGTATCGCAGCTCTCCCAGCCACACCGGCTGTGTCCACTGCCCTGCAATGCCACTGCGGAATTGGCCAGCAATTCTCTTCAGCACTGTGTTCCTGTCAGCAGGCTCTAGCACAGTCTGCAATAAAAACACAGATCCAAGAGGCTGGGATATGAAAGTACAACGGTCTTAAGTATTGTGAAGAGAAGTAGAGGTCCCTGGTACCTTCACAGCCTGTTGTAGAACTTCTTTATTGATGTTGATGTAGGCCAGCTCTTGGCCAAAGAGTTTGAAGTAGGCTGATATCAAGGGGGTTTCTGTTGGCAGCTCCTTCCATCCCAGCAGCTGGGAAACAGATAAACAAGAAGTTTCTTAATGCTAACTTCACAAATGGTAATTCAGTAAGGTGACCAAACCCATCATTGCCAAGCTGCCATTTTCCATTGTAAAATTTTCAGTCATAAATAGCATGGTTGCACTGATTCAGACTTTCTCCTGCCATTGAGATGTCCACAAATAGCCTCCAGTCCAGTGTTTGGTATTTCAATGCAATAACATTCACACAGAGGGTCTGGGCCACTAATGCCACTAAACCCAGTTTGAAAGCACAGCAAAAAAATAATCTTTTCTCTTCAAGACAAAGGTACATTCCTGTAAACTAGGTGAGGTGGATGAAGGGAGGGAGTAGGAAACCTGTCAGGCAAGTGACACACTGTGCTGCAACGTCTACCACTCCCCTCACCTCCTGTCTCCTTCTGCAGCCATCCATGAGGTGGGGAGGAGGAAGAACCAGAGCAAGAACTGGCAGAAGCTATTATAGCCACGGCAGATGTCCCTTGTAGTCCCACTACATATCTCCCTGTCACAGAAACACTTGAGCTGACTGCTAGGAGAGTAATTTACGTTCTGAGACAGAGCTTAACTAGTACAAGAAGCCTCACTAAATACTCCTTTATATAACCCACACTTTGCATTACTGAAAATACCTACAGCTTTTCCAATCTCCTTTATCTTTTTGTATGTGGGATATTCAGCAAATGGGATATTTCGTTTCATGATGACGTCTGTGAGGCCTTCCACGCGGACACCAGCCTACCAAAACAGCACAAGAAGGAACAGTCTGAAATATACTTACAGAGACGACACTTTGTTGTCAATTTTAATTTTAATTTGCTTTATTGTTGATTTAGGTAAATATTTACCTCCACCAAATCAGCCACTGATCCTGCAGAATATGCCATCAGCTTGGAAATTATTGCTGATGGGAACATCGTTCCTGGACTGTTCATAACAAAGACATCTCCAGCAGCACCAACTTTATAGTTATCTATGGCAGAAGTAAACAAGAGACACATCTTTTTTCTAACTGTTCTGCTTATCATTCAAGATCGTATTTCTGCAGATTTTTCTACTGCCAGCCTTAAGACACATCATTGCATAAATTCTAACTGTTTAGGCAGAAATTATTATATGGCTACTCATGCACTCTCATATGCACATGCAACTCTCATATTTAATTTAATTTTTCATTGAAATGGAGAATGCTATATTTCTCCAAAGTATTTAATATCTCCTAAAAATAGATTTCTGGAGTGATTTTTCCTGGTCCCTGAAACACTTTTACTCACCAAAGTAACCACTGATACGTATGACCTTGCTATAGCGATAGCTCAGCCTGTCCAGTTTGGGGGCCAGCAGCTTAAGGGCGATATTGCAAGCTGAAGATCTAAACAAAATGAGAAAGGTAATAACATCCAGAAATAAGCTGCACCCCGTCAGTATATAAACTGTCTTCAGTTACCAGCACATGCAGTGCTCACTAAAAAGAATGTAATGGAACTCATTATTTGCAGAAGATTGCCTGCTTTGTTCCTGCCTCTACTCACATGTTGTACGTGTATGGCAACCTGCTCTTTGACAAAGCCTTCATGTGGGAATACACAAAACTGGCCACTTGCAAATTGCTCTCCTTCATCACCACATTCGCTATCGTTGTTATTAAAGGAAGGGCAGGCCTTGTCTCAAAGATAACAGCACAAGCCATCATGCGCACTTCAGAGGGAAGAGACTGGTCTGCAAGGATCTGGATGAGATATCCCTGCACCTGTAGAGAGAAAACAGTGTCTGGAATTACCAATAACAGACAATTCTGCAAATAGGATCCACACAAGAAACATGGGAGAGGGGATAATTATCCCTGCAGAAAGGTTTCCTGATCTTTTTACTGTATGGTTTCACACCATTTTATTAAGACAGCTGGAAGGGTCACGGTAGAACCCATGGAGAAGAGCTGGTACTGAATCTGAAATAAATGTCCATCTATCAATGTATTGAACCAATTCGCCACAATCAAAAACACATCACCATTGCTTTGTGCATTACTGTCATTCAAAGATCAGTGAACAAATTTGGAAGAAACAAGTGTAGATAATAAGACAGATTCATTCTTTGGAATAACTCCACTGACTAAGTGAGTATGCTTCACTCTTTTAGACCAGTTTTAAAAGAGAAGCTTCAGTAGTTTGCCAAAGACAGTCTGAGTGAATGGTTTCTCATACAGATCTTACACCTAACCCAACTCGAAGGTTGGAGTCCTGCCTACACTTACTGTGACAGCAACCTCAGGGTCTGAAAGCGGCAGAGTAATGAGGACGTTTTCCCAAGGAGTTTAACAGAAAGTGTCTCCCTCTCTCCTCCTGATTATAGAGGCAGTTTAAATTATGTTTCTGACTTTTGGGTGGCTAAATGTCCAATATATATATCTAGCACAGGACTTAATTTTTTATGACAGATGATGAAAACAGCGCTGCCAATATCCTTCTGGAAGCTTCCTACCCACTAATATCAGCTGAATATAAAAGTGTATAATATTGTTCTTAAAAATAATAGTTTTGTTTTAAACATGCTGAATCTACACACATGATACCATTAAATTCATTACCCTTACCATATATATTCTCCAATTCACTAAGCAAAGAAAATCTATCAGATCCTACTTACAGTTTTGGGGTCCTTCCAAGCTATTTTTCTAAAGGCCATTATGGCATCAATCTGAATGTGGATGGGAATATCAGAAGCACTGGATGAAAATATGGGAAGGAACTTCAGGATGCGCTTGATGCTGGCTGGATCTCCCACATTGCCAATGCACTTCAGAGCTAATTTCATTTTGTCTTCACGGCCCCTGCTGATTGCTTCATCTGCCAGGTCATGGATGGGCTATAGACAAAGCACAGTTTAATCTTCTCTTCCTAATGTATAGATTATCCACAGTGTTCTCCTTACCCACTGTAAAGCCCATCACGATAAAACAACTGGTTTTAATAAAATCACTCAGTGGTGGCTTCTCTCAGGATTTTACCTTTGCAACACAAAAACTATGTTTTCAATGATGAAGCAAAATCTACGTTAATAAAATGATTCATTGCCTTTGTTCTGAAGGAGACCTATGAAATGTGTGTTTACATGTCCAATTGCCATTTTTATAGTGTATCTTAAAAGAATTAAGCTGATATAATGAATATTACTAAGCTGTTAAAAAAAACCAAACGACAAAAAGCTGCCCACCTGGAGAGCTTCTTTAGGACAAGCTGAGGTCTGAGAACAGTATCTGTTGACCACAGAACTGTATCCCAAGCTGGCAACCTGCTGAAGCATGGGACTTTTCTGTATTCGAGAACTGGTCACTAAATCCTTTGAGGAACAAGAAAAAAAAAGAAATAGTTATTTAATACAATGCTTCACAAAGCTTTCAGAGCAGGAAAATAATCAGATCTTATCTGAGGGACCAATTTCAGAATTATTGTTCGCATCCAAACAAATTAAAGTAGTTGTAGACATTTTGGTTGGAAGCTTCACTTAGGAGCTTAATTCTCCACTATGGTCTTTATATATAGGTAGATATATATATATATAGTTTATATATATAGAAAAGCTTACATAGATCCATTTTGATTTTTCCTAACTGAACATAACACTGAAAACACTGAAAGATTATTGATAAACATCAATGTATAAACCTTAGAAAAATGTGCAACTTGGTTATATTGATGATGCATTCTCGTATCACGTCCTCTTTTTCTGTTTAAGAAGAATGTTGACTGGAGACAGCAAAATTCCTGTTCAGAATAAATGATTCATTATAGTGCTAACTTATTTGATGTTTGCACTAATACTTCCACTTGTAGCATTTTCCAACTCATAGCAACAGTTTGCAATCAAAAGAGCTGTTCAAGTGACATAACACAGCAGTCACCATTTGTTTCAGAAGTAAGAGATTGAAGTTGTCAGTTTTGTCTGTAGAATGCATGCTGTGTGATCCCAGCAAACTAAAATGGGAATTGTTTTCAGAAGCTCTTATAGGAGAAGGGCTTTATATCCATGTAGGGAAATAAAGACACAGGACTGAACTCTCCTGTCATAAATGCAATGCCAAAAGGAAATCACGGGTCAATGTTTCCACAAAATTAGTGCACGTGAGAGGAGAATGCAGTCTCTAACGTACTTAATAATCAAAGGTTGTCATCAATTATAATTTTTTTTTATCAGATAGAAAAGATTCACATGGCTTCACTCACTGCTGCTATTGGAACAGTGTGTTCATCAGCTTTTGTTAAGTGGAGAGCAAAGGAAACACTCAGAAGAGCCTGAAGGTAGTTAAGGTCATCATTGCGGATTCTGCTCTTAATGAATTTGAGTGCTTCTGTGGTGCCTGTCGCAGAAACTGCACTCAGCAGCCATCGCCTGCAAGTAAGTGCAAAGAAATTCCTTCATTTTAGCTCTCAATTCTCCCAAACTGGAAAAGTTTCTAATCAGTGGATACAATGAAATACCTATAGCGGGGTTTATCTGACAGTTGTCTCCAGATGGACTCAAGTGTGTCAGCACTTGTTATCCGGCAGAGCTGGACGAGCTCCGGGAATCGGTATGGAAGATCATCATGGAAATCTTGTTGGTTATTCAATACTATGTGTTGCAGTGTTTCAACTATCTGTTACAAAACACAAGAGAAAGGGTATACATCATTGAATTATTTGGAATTTATGATCATTATTCTTTTATTTATTTATTTAAATTAGGAACGCAATTTGAAGACCTAAAAATACTCTACCCGTTGCTCAGGGTTTTTCATCTTGATTAGTTGCAGTGACATCTGTGGCAATACTGCTGGGAACTGGTAGCGAAGGCCTCCATAGCTCTGCATGGAGATGTCTGGGGAGCTGCTCCGTTCACTTCTCACTTCAAGCAAGGTGAGTTGTTGTCTGTCAAGAGACAAGTGACATGGGAGAAAGGCATTACCTCTCTTCATCCATCTGCCTTGGCTATTTGTTTCTTCGGTGATAATTTGATGGCATAAGTTTTACTACTTAATAATTTTTCTTCGCACAGTAAAATCCTTTTGCTAACGAATAAACCCTTCTATCTGAAACAAAATGGTATCAGTTATCTACAATGAAATTGTTTCCAAGGAGAAGCAAAATTGCCATCTTCTGAATGAGTGCACTGAGTCTTCTACTGACTCAGTGCAATGAATAATCTTATATCTATGTGCAACATCTTCCTCCTGACACTTTCAATTTGCCCTTTTTCAGGACAGACAGAGCAGTGCAGTTGCATTGTTATAGTATAAGCAAGCAAAACAGCTTTTCTTCTTTTCTTCCAATTGGCTTCTGCTAGCTTGACCAGGGTACAAATAAAGAATGGCTTGCTGAATTTTTAGGACTGTGGAAACCCCAACTGAGAGTACTCAGACCTTTATACAACACCTATAGAGCTCAATTCTCATTTCACTTCAGTTGGGAGAGAAAGGGAGGGACACACTCTATAATTATGCTCACTTTGTGAAACAAGCCCATGTCCCACTTACCTTGCTTCCGTGACAGCAACACCAGTAGGTTCACTCAGTGGTGACAACTGATACACCTGCTGAGACACAACCTCTGTGATCAGGGCACCACTTTCTGACTGCTTCAGTTTGTAGGAGAAAGCTGCAGTCCCTTTTATGAGCCTTTCCTTCTGTAGGAGGACAGAGAGATTCAAAGAGTAAATGGGAACAGAATGGTCATGCTTTTAACTAGGAAGATCTTTTCATGTCTCACGTACCATCATGTCAACTGGACAAGGATAGATGTAAGCCATCCCGACACTCTTCACCACTTTTTCCTGGCAATTATTTTGGTCTACGGTTTTGGTAACAGAGACTCGGCTGTTCTTCCTGTCTTCCTGGATGATGTACCTTGTGTGGCAAACACCTCCAATTCCAGCCTGGCAGATGAATACAGATAATGAGACTTCCCAATTATACTGGGATTTCATTGTGTGAGAGTAAGTTTTACTGACTTAAGATTCTGAATGAATATGAGGGTTATGACCTACTGAACAGTCTTAATTACATTTTGAAACCTGTTGCCATTAAACACAATTATTCCTATTGAACTAAAGCAAAGGCATGTGAACAATACTCAGGAGATGGAGTTTAAAATTAAAACCAAACTAATTAATTAATACCAACAATTAACAAATAAAGCAGATGAAGCAATTGTATCAGGGAAGCCATATAACAAATCCATAGCTAATAATTCTTTTTTCTCTGAAGGACTGCAAATTAGGACTTAAAGAAAGATGTCTTAGAAAGAATTCAGTCCAGGTAATTTGTTTAACACATGCACACATTTTCTTCCATGTGATTTGAAAATAATCTTTTTCTTACTATAAACATTTGAAAGTAGTTGCAATTAAACAGAAACTTAAAGGAAGGATAGATAAAGAGAACACATTCTTTCATTAAAGTAGTTTCAGAATGGAAAAAAACCAACCTCTTGCAATTCATACACATTCTGTGACTTTTTAATGGTTATCTGTATCAGGTTCAATATTCCTCTCACTATGTTAATGCAAGTATCGGGGCAGTCTTCTGGGCCATAAATGTTTCCAGTCCGTCCACTATTGTATTCAAACTTGAAGGGGCGGGTAAGGCATGAGGAAACCATCTGGGTGATTTTGGAAGACCGAGTGAACGGGTCTCTTGGCCAGATGCCATTGTACTCCTCAAATTGAGGAGAGCGGACCTGGGAGGAAATTCAGAGGAGATACTTAGGAGAATAAAATTATTTTGATACTAAATATTCAAACAGATTGGAAGAAATTAACAAAGGCTTAGAAAAAGGCTTAGGGTGTCATACAGAAAGTTGTTTTTTTCTGTCTCTTGCTGTCGTAAAACCTTTGGGCTCAGCAGTGGAATTTTAACCCTTATAGAAGCAGTCAACATAATGCTGTTATCTTCCAGATATATTTTACTTACATTAACTCTATAGGGAGAAAGGATGACCCAAAATGTAATCTAAAAAATTCAAATAAAAATCTCCCTCTTTTCAGCCTTAGAATAAATATCCTACTTTAGGTGAAATTTAGATAATAAAAAGCATATCATTCTAAATGTCAAAAAACGTAGTTTTAGAATGTTTCATTTTAACGTATCTCCATACAATTTTTTTTAACTCAGCTAGTTACTATACTTGGTTCATCTTTGTGAATTGCTTAAATCAACTCAAATATTTTAATAATGAACGATATATTCATAAACACAGAGATAGAATGTAAATAAGAAGAAATATCAGTAACTTTGGCAAAGCTATTGAATTTCGGGACAAAACCTATCATCTGAAATGCAACCCTTAATTTTGAAAGACCTACAGCTGAACTGAATTCAGTGCCCCAAAAAGAAGCCCTGATTTATAACTGAATTAAACAGATAAAAGTATTTTTCCAAAACATATTTATTTTGAACAAGTCAGGTCCTATCACTGCTGATGTCAGCAGAGGCATGATTTCACATGTCCAGACCTTTTACTGCATTATTCAAATATCAAACACTATTACACACTCCTCTTTGATGACTTTAATTTTTTACTCTTACCTTTATTACAAATCACTTTTTATCTTTAGCTTTTCTAACTTTTTAAGTCTATGTCTATCAGTTGCCTTCATGACAATGATTTTGCACATCCAAGTCCTGGCTCCTCACTGGAGTTCAAAATGCAAGCTGAGACTAGAATCGAAACTTAAACTCAGAGCAGGCTTAAATGTCTTCAGATAGAAATAACCACTTTCTAACAGAACCACCAGCAATTATATTTCTGATATAGAGTCTCAAGGAACATCTGCTACAGCTTCCATGACAAACACCTGTAAGTGACTCCACACTTGTGAAACTGTAGCTTGCAGATCATTCTCTGGCATCTAGTGGTAAGTCTTCAGTTGTCTTTCCTGCAGCTTTCCTACACCCCAGATTAGCCAGATACAATTACAACTGTGATTTAGCTTACTGTTGCATGGCATGTTTGGAAAAAGACACAGTACCTTGAGGAGGTAAGTGTTTTCTGACAGCCCACTGATCTCTACTTTGCTGCTCAGGCGCACACCAGCTTTGGCTAAATTCTTTTCTTGAAGTCCATTTAATATCCAGCCTTCATAACTGTACAAGTAGCTCTTTCTGCTACTGAATCCAGGGTCTGGGGGAAATAACAGCCATTTTCACAATACTTGCAAACATGCTCTAATAAATAGAAATAACAGCAAAGTCACCATAAAGGTTATAAAATGAAATTTACTTACCAATGTCAAACTTCTGGCTACCTGCAAAGAAAGATGGAAAAGCAAATAAGTAACATTCAATCTAGACCAAATCACTGCCACTGAACTTAAGGAAAGTTGGGGATAGAAAAATGAAGAAGGGATATATAGCCTTACCTACAAGGGTGAGAGCTAGTGCAAATATGACTCCCCTCATAGTGGAGGCGAATGGGGCTCTGCCAGACACAGTGAGACTTTTATGGAAGAAAGCTCAGGAACACGTGGCTGCGTTCTGCTGAATTCTCAAGTTTTTTATCAGTTTGCGTAATCACCTTCCTTTTTGCAATCATACTTTCTCTTCAGATGGAATAATGGAAATCAAGTCATATGTTGGCATCTTGCTGGTTATCTCATAAGCCCTTTGCTGAATGGTTTAAAATCTTATCCTAGTAAGTTTTACTAGGTCGTTTACAATGAATTTACAATAAACACATTACTTAATTTCCTCAGTTGTGTCACAGCTGGCTGCTCATATTTGGTCCTGCCACAGATTAGGTTGATTTTGCCCAGGTTATGCTGACCTGGCATGTCACCCAAACTGTTATCTATCTGATAGCAGCCCAATTAACAGTCAGTATCACACACATTAACAGTGTTCTTCCTCTTCCTTTAGTGTTGGTTTACAGTCACATCTGTAGACAGGAGAGATATTCCCTCACTATTATATTGATTTGTGCACAAAAGCACGTTAAATATTCTACTGAAAATCCCTATTTATGGTGTATATGTATTTTTAAAATAAATTAGAAGACCAGTATGGCCTTTCAGCTCTGGTCACACTGACCAGGACTATTTTTTACATGAACAAAGATTTCATAAGCCATCAGTAAATATTTTATCTTTCAAGGTAAATGACAGCCAAATCTGAACAGTTAAAAGCCACAGAGGGTCTTCCCAGGGGAGTAGGGGGAATGGGAGTGCAGGTCAGCTAGAACTTTTGCATTTCCTAAAGTGTCAAACACAAAATGCAGCCAAAGTATCTGAACTGACGTGGGCTTGCATCCAGCTTCATTTCATCACTGATTTACAATGACAGCCCAGGAACACATTCACACAAGCATTCTGTTCTAGAAACATCTGGGTCATGGAGGCAAGTGGAGATGCAAAAAAGGCACTTGGCCTTTTTGAGTATTGTAATAGATTTATATTCATAGAAAGAAAAGTCTGGTCAATCCCCCAGACAAGTTACACAGTCTTCCCAGGTGAGGTGGGTGGCCTCTGGACCAACTAAAAAGGCAAGAAAAATGCACAGGGGCTTCTGAGCTGGAGGATGTTCCTCAAGGAGTAACTCCATGCAACACAATAAACTGTGGGCTTTAAGTCAAGCAAGAACAATTAATCCAATTTAAATTCAACAGCTATGAGATAGTGGTTAATCAGACACTCTATTTCTGCTCCCACAATACCTATTAAAGCTTTGTGGCAAACACTATTCTAACAACCACAAATGAACACGTATCTTCTATTTCAGCAGTTTTCAGCAACTGCTGTTTCTGGATTGCAAATCCCACAAGTCTAGACTTTTTCCAAACAGATTCCATGTGGGCTGTAAATGTATATTGGATTGTGCAAACTCTGTTTTGGGAACTGTCAGATGGCTGACTGCAGAAGACTACATTTGAGGGGTGAAGGATGGACACTAGCAAGAACTGCCTCCTTTTTCATGATTCTCAGTCTACGTTCAACAGCACAAGTATGTTTTGTTACTCAAATGACAAGCTTTTCACTACAGTAGCAGTAAGTTCTTTCATACAGTTGTAATGAATTTTGTGTTGTTACACATTTATTTAAAACAAAGTTACCCATTGTGCATTCCAGTTAATTGTACATCTGGTACAACTCAAAACTTGAAAAAAGGAACATGAACATTGTGTCAGCGTGAAAATTACAACAAAATATACGTACCATACGTACGTATGGAATTTTATTTTATTATAGTGCAACTTTGTAGGGCACAGTGAACATTAGGGATCAGATGTATTGTCTGAAAGCAATAAGTTATCTGTTAATTTCAATGATGTTTGCTTTCAGTCTATATTGCAAAAGTTACTTTGTATCTTCCTCAATGAAATGGACAAAAAATTAACTGTTCTAATATAATCCTGGAAAGTAAGTCCTCATATCTAATCAGACTGATAGTTACGGTAAAGCACTCTCATCACAGACCAAAAAAGAAGCAGTATTATAAAGATACTTGTGAAGTGAAACACCACAGTTTAAGGGAACAGCTCATCTTTTCAGTATCATGCATAGGTAGCTAACAATATCTGTATGGTAAGAAGTAGTAGTCTGTATTTCTTGTTCCTTAAGCGGGTCCTTACTCTATTATCTCAAATATACACCTGTATTAAGTGAACACCTGTACTGCATTCCTGCAAGAAGACTCCCCTTTAGTTCAACAAGGCTCTCTGAGAAAGAGCCTACAGTTGTTTCAAACACCATGAGGTACTACAATGTCATCATCCGTGCCTGTCATACCATTAATAGCAGTAGCTTCAGATTTAAAAGCTTCTCAATCACTGTATATAGAGCTATCTAAAAACTCTAAAGAAGTAAAACATACCTACAGCAACTGGACTGAATCTATGCCCTAAACTTCAAGGCTTGAGGCCAGCTGAGGACTCAACTGCATACACCCTTTTAGCACAGTTGTTTCCTCCATAAGGCATTCAAATCTCCATAAGGCATTCAAATGCCTTTCCACTCCTATAAAATGGGTTACAGAATGCTAAAGCAAAAAATTAGTACAAAATGTTTATTATTTGTTTTATGTCTATTGAGTGATTAGCAAAAGATTAAGTAGATAAATTACTTTGTTCTTCAAGGCATTATTATCCTAAAAGTTACTTTCATGAAGAAAATCAGCCTGAAGAAAGGTAAAGCAAAGTAAAGCAAAGGCATGTAAGCACTCCAATAAGGCACCCCCCGAGCTCACCTTAGAGCAGCAGCAGCACCTAGTGGCATCCAGATCCTGCCTCAGCCATGGATTTATGGGCCTACAGTCACTTAACTGCCTTGAAAATAATCCTACATACATAGTACTGTTCTCCCACTTAGTTAAATAAGCAAAGTTAAAAATTTACTATGTTTTTCAATGTGTATTTATTCTCCCATAACTAAATTTCATGCAAGAGCTGCCCTACATGCTGCAGAAAGACAAATCCCAACAGTAACTGTACCCTGCTAAACACTGCAGCAAATGGTATGACTCTCTTCTCATTTATTGGGGAAGACCTGGAGAAAACAGAGAAATACAATGTTCTTTGTCTTTCCAACCAGACTACTCCTGCAGCAGAAGACTGATCAAGAACATCATTTTATCTACTTTTGCTGCCTTTGGGGTGCCCATGGGAAAAACAAGTGTTCTCTGCATTTTGAACTGGCTACTACTTAATCTCAAGCAGTAACTCAATGTAGCTCTCTTCCTTAGCTTCTTGGAGAACTCCAGTTTCTTCTCTTCCCGATCTTATTGTACCACTATTTTTAGTTAGTCCAATTACTATCTTACATTCAATTCTGAAGAAAATGGGCAGAGCAGCAATGCATTTTCCAGCGAAGGATTCTAAGCTTGAGTTTTTCCTGCCTATGACCCCAAGAAAGGCAGATGTTTCTTAGACATGTTCCAAAAGGCCAGTTACACCAAGATCAGAGCTATGCACATCACCACAGATGCACAAAAACCCAGAGACAAGATGGATTTTTACTGAGCAAAGAAAATTACATCCATTGAGTCAGGTGAAGGAGACTCTGAAACATCTTATCTCTACTTGGCCATTTTATTACATTATAAACAAGAGACTTCCCAAAGGCTACACACAAAAAAGATATTCTGGAGTCAATTAAAAGGAAAAATTAATAAGATACAAAACCAGCACCAGATTTGTAGACATTGTATACAGCCCTACAACCATGATAGTTTATAGCCTTAGTGCACACAAAACATAGAACCAGATGTTTTTAGAATAGAATTACACATTTATTGTTCACATTTGAAATACTTTGGTTCCTCACTGAACCACTGAAAGTCCTAATGCATCTGTAAACTGAGTATCACTATAAAACAATTTAAAATGTCATGTAAAATAATATTTATGTATGCATGTATTTCATTTCATGGTTTCTCAGCATAACCAATCAGTTTATTTACAAATATATAAAGATTTTGCGCTTTAAGTCATTGAAATATCAAAGAGGTATTTTTAAATCACACAATAAATATAGAACCTATTTTGTTAAAAATCTACAGTATTACTGTACATTCAAGTAGAGGCAAAAGAATATTTAATGCCAGTTACACTCGAGACATACATGAATGTTTCCAATAATTAAACAATTCCTAAAAGTGCTATCTCTGCCTGTGAAATGTAACATTAGGATCCAGTATTTCATTATAGTCAAAGTTTCAGACCATTGCTTCATTCACAGAATCAGAGCTTCTGTTACTAGAAAAATATCAAAGCTTTTATATATTATCTTCTTTCGAGAGTTGCAAGAAAAAGAGGCAAAAATGGTCAAAAAAATAAAAAGCCATGTGCACTCACATACACACACACACCACAATTCAGATCACCATATAATCCTCTAGAAGAATGATCAAACTCACAGCATTCTGTTTCATTTAGAATAAGTTTATGAACAAATCTCTAACAAAAAACCCATCAGGCAACCCTAGGAAGTCCAAGGCAGTTGTTCCATGTGCAAGTTTCTACATAGAGTGCCAACTCCAGAGTCTTCCCATGACTTTGTGCATTCTTCAGTTTCCTCTGTGTCATCACTTTCCACCCACTGATTTGGCATGCTACCTTCTGCAGTCTTTTTGGATGCAACACTGAAGTGGAAAAAAGAAAAACGTTACAATGCACATAAATCATGCTTTGAATAGAAATATAGTACTGCTTTTATGTTTAACATCCTCTGTTATGTACCAAGTATAAGCCTTAAATTGTGCTTTTAGCCTGTGCTCCACATACAGTTCATCACTATAAAAACCATCTACACCACCCTTTCACAAACCTGTTATGTGTAATATACTGAGATGTCTGGCAAGGTTCTGATGAAACAGGACCACTCAACACAGAGGGAGATTTTCTTTGCTGAGATGCAGATTTCACTAACCGATTGTCTTGGTCAGAACCTGAGAAATACATGTATCAACAGTTAAACTACAGTGCCAAAGGAAAAAAGCAAGACCTTCAAATTTTTATGTCTCTGGCTTTAAAAAGAGACACAGAAAACTTCTTCAGGCATGTCTATAGCAAGTCTTAAAAATTTTATCACAAATCTGTAGCATTAAGTACATGCAATGCTGTTGAATGAAGGTATGTTAAAATTAGGACTCTAAATTTGAAAATGCAGGATTTGCATACACAGCCACCACTACAAGTAGTCATATGAAGTCATTCAAATCAAGTTTCTCAATTTACAATTGACAAAGATTTTTTACTTCATAAGTAAAGGTTTCTCCAGCATGCACTGACAGCAACACCAACATGAAAAGCTGCAAACTAGTCAGAGTATAGGAAGCAAAATCAAAAAGAATTAAGTTAGATGCCTTAGCATTTATATGAACTGAACTATCACTCAAGTCAATGGAAAGTCCTAGCAAACTTGGCAGAGCCAAGTTAATCCCTGCTGACTTTTCTCACCTTTAGATTTCAAAGCTTTCATATCAAGTGGAAAAAATAGAATGATTCTGTACAGTAGTTATCACAGCACTACAGAATCAAAAGCTTTCAGATGAGTGTTGTGAAATAGAAAAATTGAACATTAAAAAGATTCTAATAATAAGATGTGAAGTAACATCCATATGGACTATGATTCTCTGTATGGCAGACTTTCCTAAACGGTATTCTTCCATCTTTTATATCCTAATCTTAAGCAACTGGATAATAGTAATAAAAAAGAGACAATATGGCATTAAATACATCCTGAAACAGAAGAATTTGGAAAGTGGCAATTTCAGAAAAATCAAAAGCCTTGGCACACAATGCCTGTTAAACAGATCTCAAGTTCCTTGCAGATCACTAATCAAGTCATTCTTCAGGAGCAACAGCTAAACAACCTCAATTCTCTTCCTCCTCATTTCATTTCACACTTAGAGAAGCACTACAGGACTTGGACAGAGGAGAAACAAGAGAAGCCAGAATACGAGGTAAGCCACTTTATCTAGCAAGAACATAAATTCAAGCTACCTTGAAACACCTGACAGGTGTTTCATATATTTATCTTTACATATTGGCTGCCACAAGAAGAATCTATTGAACAGAGATTGTTATTTTCGTCTCTCTGTTCCTTGTTTGTCTCACCACACTCTCCCATCCCTTATAAAGACTGTAAGTGCTGAATTAATTCTCAGTGGTGAAGATCAAACACTGCACACACATATTCAGGCATGAGGGAATGCGAGATAAATTTACTAACTTGAAAATGCTTTTCACTCCTTTCTTCTAAAATTGTGGGTTTTTTTTTTCCAATAAAACCAATATTTCAAACTGTCATATAGCCATATTTCAAAAGAAAATAATGAAATTTCAATCTAAAAAATTCAACTATTTATTGATTAAACTTACTTTTGTTATCACTACGCTCTTTGCATGGTTTCTTTTTTAATGGATTTTTTCCCTGAATATGTATGTGCACATGTTAATTATCCGAGATGGGTAGCATTAATGCTGCCATCTCCACATAATGTTCTTTTTTCCAAAACTTGTTTGTTTCCAGTCTCTATAGATCTCAATAGAGTATGATTTCTTCAACTGCCTTGGCAAATAATATGCTTACATTTAACTTAGTAATTCTCAAAGTCTCCTGTTCTTGACAGCTGTGCTGTCATGTATTTGACATTCACCAGACTGTTCACAATTACAAATTTGTTATGTAAGTAATTATCAGGGACAGAGTTATGATTTCCTATTTAAAAGGAAATTTTGAACCATCAATTACCTGACTTGCAGAGGCACACAGATACATTGGAAAGTTTGCCTTCAGATGCTATGTTTTTTAATAGTTTTCATATTTAAAAGGAAGAAAAGGAAACACTGTACAAGAACATAATTTGAACCAAATACTTGCTTTTTAGGAAGGCACTTGGAGATGTCACATTTTCAGGTTGCTTGTAATCAGCAGTCATGCTCAAGAACTGTTGCTTCAGCCATGCTCCTCTATCTTCTTCAAATGCCTTTCTCTAGGTAAAAGAATAACAGTTTACACTTAAAACCACAGGAACAAGCTTAGTCCATGTTAAACTTAAGCAATTCTATTTAAGAAGGCAGAAGCTGTAACATGTCCACGTAACTAAGGAGAGCCAACAGCTTCACATAGAACTACTGTCGTGTGAGCAAGCTTTGAGTCCAACAAGGATTATTTGAGGAGGCACTTACTTACAAGCCAAACCCTGCAGTTTGTTTCACAGATCTGACTAATCCTTTCACATGACTGCTTTCCAGTGACAGCATCTCCTATGCCTGCTTCCTATGCTCCCCCTCCCCCTCAGGGCAGCACTGCCTCTTGGAGGTAGCCTCCATCTAGAGAGCCTATTGATCAGCATGGCCACTTTCTGCCATGCATTCTCTCACAAGTTCCCAGTCTCAAAAGTCCTTTGAGTATAGATGTTGGTAGGCACCTCCTTGTGCCCCACTTGTATTATCTGTGGATGTGCTGCCCATGAGCTTAGGCAACTGATTTCTGAACTTGATAGTATTCACTGCATTCACAATCTCCTGTGAAAAAATCCAAAGCCAACTACCTGATATGTATAAAAGTAGTACCTTCTTGGATATGTTTGACTTAAGAAAGTTCCTATGAGTTCCCTCTAGTCCATTTTGAGAGATTTGGTGAACAGTACTGCTTTCATCTGCCCAGTTAGACCCGTAATTTTATAAGTTTTAATCACATCCCACTCCAACTTTCTGCTCTGCATATCAAAGCAAGCAGTTTGATAAGCAATAAAGTCTATTTCTTTTTACATGTTATATCTGTACCATCATAGATTCATGACCACATAATCATGACATTTCTCTGCCAAACATGGGAGCTCCTACATGCTTTTGATCCTAACTAGACTGAAGGACACACATGCTAGAGCTCATTCACATTCACAACTACCCCAACTGCCAGTGCATGTGCTTACAGGCCAGCTTAACTACCAGCACAGAACAGATAGACCCTACTAATGGAAATGCAGCAATTGATAGGTGTATCTGCAACAGCCACTGATCTTCACAAAACTTAAGCAATGCAGTACCTTCAAGAATTCAACCCTGCAGCCCAAATTTGACTGAAATTTGTATAGACCTTACTTTTGTAGGAAACAAAACTTAAGCAGCATCTAAAAGATTTAGTTAATAAATTACCAATTTTTGGAAGTACTTAGTTATTTCAAAAGCTGAAACAAAAATGTTTCAGTTCCACTTGCAGCAACTGTATTTTCCAATACAGACAAACACCTGGCTTTTTGAATTGCCAACAGAATGATTTCCTAGAACGATCAAACATATCCTAGAACGATCAAACATATGTTTTGCAGAGTAAGGAAATGATCTTTCTGTACGGGTGTCAGCAAACTGTTACGGTTGGATGGCTGCACTTTAGCATTGCACACAGGAAGGCTACTTAGTCATAATTCATCTTCCAGAGGAGCTCCCTTTTCCAATACCTCAAGTCCTAATCTAATAGCAGCTTCTGTAAAACTTTTTCGTTCCTTCTCAAAATTCTTTTTTTGCTCTCGAAAGAGTCTCCATTCTTCCTTAAGGCGCTCTTTTTCTTCCAACAAATAGCAGTCTTGTAGTAACAGAGTGGTGTCATCATCACATGTAAGCTGTTGCTGCAGATATAGAGCAATGAAAGACAAACATTAATTTGGGAGTGACTTCAGAGCTGCAGCATTTCAACAGGTTCAGTTTTATCAGAAAAATGGTTGAAGTTTAATATGGAAATGATGTAGCAAATACCAAGTTGGTAGGTGGTGGGGGCAAATTTCACATAGCAAGCAAGATGTCCCTGTCCAGGCAGCTGACCTCATCAGTCTTCCTTCCCTTTGTTTAAGCCCCAAAGTTATTCCTAGTGGGATTACAAACTCATTAAGTTATTAACCAACCCACGAGCACATCCATACTCTGAACCATCATTAAGATATTTTAAAAGCATTACTGAAGAATGGAGAAAGGCTCAAAGGTGAGAAAAGTGGCATGTTAAAAAAAAAACCACTTAAATCCCATTGGGAAAAATAAGAAAAAATAAAGTCTACTACCTGTAAGAGCTGTTGCTGAGTTTTGATCATTTCTTTACACTGTTGAATCTCTAACTCTAGCTTCTCAGTTTCCAGCTCGTGATCTTCTCTTGAAATGACATCTTTTTCATTCCAGGCTCCTGAATGTCCACGTGACACTAAGGAGGAAGAAAGGCTTTGTAAAAACTGATTAAAACACCCCCTCACATCAGAGGCTCCCAGCAAGAGCAAAACTGTTTGTTTCACCCTGACAGACAGATAAAAATGCTAATAGATACACAGTGTATTGAAGAGAGACATGAGGTCCAAAACTGGTGCTACACATGTAATTACCCACCAAATCCAGTTCAGGAAAAAAACAGCAATGAAAACATAGCTGTTTCACACTCCTCAAGGTAAAGAAAGCATCTGCATTGCACTTTTACACAAAATCTGCACTTGTTTCAGCAGTCATTTAGAAGAAAAATCAAGCCAACTGAAGGACTTTTTCATTGACATGCTGCTAGTCTATTCTTCTGAGCTCATTTTTGAAGGGCTTGTGTGTTCATAAAAATATGACAGTAACTATATTTGTCACAGATATAAAAAGAAAGCATTTCCCTTCAAGCCCTGTGAATGAAAAATGGAGCTAACAAATATAGGATGCATGTTTTCATTTCAGTAAGGAAATGAATTACAGGAATGAATTGTATTTTGTGTAATTTCATACTTTATTTAATTTAATGCATAGTTAAATCACAATGATTGTAACAAGCAAAGTTTTGATCTCTTGATGCCAGTATTTGGACATTAACCGAACTGTAAAGCACTACTCTATGGTCATGCCCTTAAACCAAAAAAAAAAAAATCTAAAAGGCAAATCCAAGGAAAGAGCAAATAATTGAAGCATTTTTCCCAATGCTTATTTTTCAGTAAGTTACACCAAATAAAGTATTACAAGCATTCTTGAAATCCTTTCTAGAGTATAAAAAGATTCTCAAAGACCATCTGCTCTTTTATTTGCAGTTGCATGCACGACCTTCTCAGTCTCACTCTTGACTGCGAGCATCCCTGTAATAGTGGCTGCATTTGCTTTCATGGGAAAATAATACTAGGAAAGAATTTTATATATTTTTAGCTGTCTTAATGCTGTTTAACAGCTGGAAATGAGGAGAGACCAGCACCACACCATCAGCCAGTTTGTTTTAGAATGCCACAAGAAGTCTCAGGGGTATGGATGTAGCAAGACAAGGCTCGAGAGGCAACTGGAATTTTGCATCCAATTACTTCAAAGCACCGTATCTGTATTACCTATTTTTAGTGTATTTTATATAGACATAATACAATTAAACATCACCTTGGTTATCCAGCTTTTCAACGTGATTTTTCAACATTCTCCACTGTTTTCTAATGCTGTTGGTAAGCTGTTCTCTCACTGTTTCACAAGAGAGTTCCCACATATTCTCTTTATTTAACTCGCCAGTATCTTCCTCCACATCTGACAGCACCTGTACAAGCAGAAATAAAAAGCTGCAAACCACTTCACCACCCCAAATACATGCGTGTGTTTATTTAAACATGTGCACAGATTCAATTTACTGAAGAGGAGGAAAACCCTTATATACAGGAAAATACTCTCAGGGAGTTCAGTTCCCTGACAGCACAATGCTGAAGAGACAGAAGTGACCTGGCAGTCCCCAGAACCCCACCACAGAGACAGTGTGTCAGCTAGCAAGACTCACTCGCTCTCGCACATCTTCAAGCTACGAGTCCAGACTGCTAAGGTTTGCTGTCAGACTTCAGTGGTAGCTGCCCATTAACTCACTAGGCAGCATGAACAGCATTTTAGAAATGGAATTAAGTAATTTGCCCCCATTTTATTTTCCTGAATAATTAAAAAATCCCCACAACATACTGAAGGTATAGCAGAACTAGCACCTCCCCCTCCCACTCTGGGCAGTCCTGTGATAATACAGCAGATTGCTGTTTCATGGCTGCTATTTTGCAAACCAGCAAGTGATGCGAATACATTCCTAGCTGCCACACTGCAGGGTGTATGCTTCCTTCTAAGAATCAATATGAATTATCATTCCTAATTAGAAATGTTTGTTGGCTTGGGTTTTTTTAAATTTTGCAAGGGATGCAATAAGAGTTCAGGTTTCATACTGAAATGCTAGAAGAGCTCCAAGCACACATGAACTATCAGATGCAATGTTATTAATGAAAACATATTTTCGGACATTCATAAAGCAAACTAGCACCTCTAATCAAAATGCTAATCAATGTACAATACATATTGAGGGATAAACTGAGTCTAAAATATATACTTTATTTCTGCAAAACAAAATTTTTAGGCAGCATTATTCACGTTTATATTAAAAAAATCCCTAAGCAATGTTCTTATCATAAAAACCTAACACCAGTTCTAGAGTAGCATGAAATTAGAAAAAGAATGAAACATGCAAAACAAAACAAAAAAAACAACAACAGAACAGTCCACAGATCCCACACCATCCTACAAACCTGCTGAAATAACTCCACTTCAGACTTTTGTCTAATAAGCATTTTTATTATCCTTCTACAGGAAATTATTATTGTCTAGTAAGTAGTTGTTCTGTTTAATTTAGCTAATTAGTACTACTACAGGAGAACTAATCCCAAGTTTCACTGTGGGCTTTTACTAGTCTATTAGTCTATAAATGCTACAACATCCAACAAATACTTTTTTAATCACTTCAAAACAGTGCAGCAATAATTAGATCTGATTTGCTACATGCTGAGTTTTTAAGAAAGAGGCTAACAAACTGACTACTTCATTAAATATGCATAGGAACCATTCCATGTAGTATAGGGATGAGACATCCAGTCAAGAGTTTACTCAAATCTTACAAAGAAGTGGAGAGAGCGCACCCCTAGTGCTTTTTTACACAGCACATTCTAGGCCTGGAGAAGAGTACCCAAGATGACTTAGACATAAGTCATCATGCATCCCAAGTAGGACAGGAGACCTTTTAAAGTAGCAAGCACTGGAGTCCACAAAACAGCACACTCTGGAAGGCTCCATCTATGCACACCCTTACATACCAAGATGAACTATTTACTGTGATAGAAAAACAAAATGCTTCACATGCGGTTCTGTAGAGAATCCATGTTCTCAACAACCTACTACAAGAACTCCACCAATCCTGAATTCCTAGGATCCAGCCTTTCTGCATGTTTTCTGTATTTCCACTCTCTTATGGCCAGTGACACTTATTGATAAGCAAAAGCCCAGTAAGCTTGCCAGATTATTCCCTGTTTCACTCTGACATCAAAATGGAGCTGAGATTTCTAGCAGGGAATAAGAAAATGAATAAATAAACTCTGTTAAATAATGAATAGTCAGTATATTGTTCCATAAAAATATCCTGTGTAAAGAAATACCTAAAAATAAAAAAAAAAACAACCAGGCAATCAAAATCTAACATGCATTGCTATACAGAATTACATACTGGTAGTTACTGCATTTAAAATTAATTCAAAGAATGTTTTAAGCTTTCCATTGACTGACTGGGAAGAGTATGCTGACTATTGTATTGTTCACAGACAGCAGAATATAAACATGGATGGGTTTCAAACAAAACACACCATGTGCAATCCACTGCAAGCATCATAAGAAGTTTACTTTAAGTAACTGTCAAATTACTCCAGCATTACACCAAACTACATGGAGAATTAATTTTATCTGAATACTTACAAGGCCATCTTCAGACCTTTCTTTAGGCTTCTGTTTCTGTGGTGGGAGGAGTGAAATAATCTCTTTTTTCATTTGCTGAAGAACTTTCTTCAGCTCAGCATTTTCCATTAAAAGCTGTTTTTGGCGTTGTTCATAGTCACTTAACAGAACTTTGTACATTTCTTCTTCATTTCTGGAAAAAATAATCTTACAGTAACAACATAACAGCCATAATATATGCCTCAATTAATGTTGTTCTAAGACAACTACCTGGCTTCTGTCTTATCAGTCCTCCATGCACCTCTCTTCCCATCAGCTCTGCCAACATAATTTAGAACTTCCATAGCTACAAATGAAAAGAATATTTTAAAATGTGAAACATGCAAATATATAAACATTCAGATGACATTGCATTTACATGTAGTTATTGTAAAGAGACCACATTACCCAAATATCCCCCTCAATCTTCAGACCCATATGAAACCACATTGCCCTGCTTAAAACAAAAATAAGACAAAGAAAGAAAATACTTTCTGTGTTTGGCAACTCAGAGGGATGTATTCTCATCCTGTCTGATCTTTTTTATGCATTTCTTAATGCCACCTTTATCACTATTTTCAACCTTTACATCAATGTATCAACTATCCTCTCTTCCAGCAATAATGCCAGTTTTATCTCCTCTTTAGGGTAAGCAGCTTCCCAATGTTTCACAACATGTTCCTCGACACAAACTTCTCTGTCCACATTTGAATAAAAAATAAGAAAAATGCACATACCCACCAAAACCCCAAACCCAACATATGACTACAGGTTAGTGGTACAAGCTCAACTCTAATTAGCTATCAAGCAAACAGTATCTAGTTTTAAAACCCTGTTATTTTGACCTAGCTGATACTTGAACTACTACTAGCCAGCTGGAGCCACATACATGCAAGTTTTGCTGCCCTCAGAGTGAGGTTTCTGGAGCTCAGTGAACTGATATCTAAACATTTTCTGCAGCCCAAAATAGGTGTTCCTATTGCTACCGCATCCTAACCTGGTTTGGCTTGCTCACAAACCTTTTCAGAAGGCTAAATGAGCAGAAAAACCATCTTGGCAATAACATGAATAATTTTAATAGTTCACTAAACCAGAAGAAAACACAACATGCACTACAGCTGACAAATAGTGGAGTGTTGTGAGGGTGGCAGGTAAAGAAGAGCAGGACTTCCCTTCCATAGGAGATAAATTATACAAATACTCTAAGGCCAGATATATGAACCAAAAGGTACAGGTTTTCTTAAACATGTAACAGTAAACCCCATTTTCATAAGCATGCCACAAAAAACTATATTCATGGTCAACAGCACTGCTGCATGCCTTGAACACAATTTTTGGGCAATACAACATACAAGTACTCACTTTATGATAAAGGAGATTTGATTTCTCCTCATTTCACATAACACTAGATGGTTCATCTGTCTTGTGTTACTTCTCTAAAATTTATCATTAGCTGTGTTAACCACAACCAAAGTGTAGTATCTCAAGGGTGAAAAGCTCAAGCAGTATGCCTTCCTGATGACAACTGCTGGGCATAATACAGTGTTTATAACATTATCCAAAACCTTGCCATGGCAGCAGTAACAAGAAAGTAGAGGAGAGATGGCTCTAGCTTAGGAATTAATTCCAAATAAGTTTTCCTTTGTAAGGAATTCTCATCTTGTAAAGATCAGCATTTGGTTTGTGCCTGGAAATAATCTTATGGAACAATATATAGAATAGTCCTACACAGTCAACATGAAATATTACATCTTTTCTTTAGCATTCTAACAGCTAAACAAAAACCTACAAGAGGAGGACCACATTGCCTTTAAAGATGAAAACTTGATTCTGACTAAGATACAGAATATGCTATTTTGCTGTGGTAAAATTCAAACAGCTACTTACCTATCTTTTTGTCCTTTTTGTTCATGACTAATTGATGTAAGCGTTCCTTTAATTTGTTATACTCTCTCTCTTTCCTCTTCATATCATGATTGTACTGTGAAGCTCTACTTGAAATTATGCTCTGTAACTTCTGAACCTAAAAACAATCCCACAAAAAAAACCTGTGTTTTTTCAATTATATGGTACAAAATAAACACAAATTTCTTCAGAAAACCAAAATGCACAAAGCAAAACAATGCTTCTATTAAACTGTATTTCTGTTGAAAGTGATAAAAGGAATTGGAACAACTCTTCCAACTCTTCTCATCTCAGACTTATCTCAGGAGAGATAGTCTCTTTTCAGCAGAAGCTTACATCATAAGTAGCAGATTTTAATACTATAGTCCCTCTGAGGTACAACTGAACTCATGTTCTAGCAGCTCACATAACCTTCTTTAATGAACACAGCAGAGAAAGAAGCATGTTTGCTTTCAGTAATTCATCTTCAGGATCTAGGTGTACTCTAATTCTAAAGCATGCTTGTTAGGTTTACACTAAAAAAAAAGTCCTCTTTCTTGAGACAGCAGGGTGCTGGAAGACACACTATTCCATTTGGTCTAACAGAGCATTAAAACATCATATAGCACATTTTTGACATGTACTATCAATACCTGTGTTGATTTGTTTTTCTTTTAATTTTCAGATTTAACCCTACACACACATACAGCACAATCAATATTTAAGCTGGAACTTTAGGATGTTCACTATATACAGATAGTGCTGGGATTCCCAACTACATGAATGTGTATGAACACAGAGAACATTCAAAGACACTCAGGAGCCACACTGACACAAACTTAGGAACTATGTGAAGTACAGTACTAAGGAAGGAGCACACTGGAAACAAATCCCAAACTAAGCAGTGTCATGGCTGTTGAAGTGTTTTGTGATCTTGATTCTTTCAAGACACTTAAGTTTAATGAGACTGTGCTTCTGAGCTGTGTTTCCCTCCATCTCCCTTTCTTTTAGTCTTTTGCTCTCCTCTATTGAAAAAAGAAAAGCCTCTATACTCAAGTGTTTGAGTGACTGAAACCCAGTGCCCCTTCTGCTTTTTGACATTTCTCAGCATTCAAAGATGAAGCTGTACTCAAAAGTACAGCAAGCCTCAGAAAACTGCACATCTGCATTTCTCCAGTACTCTCTACTATTGTTGCAACTTGGATGTATCCCTTACAGAACCTATTTATTCATATGCAATATGCAAATTGCATTGAGAGACAACACTTACCAACAAAAAAAACCATTCAAAATGAGCAATTACAAGAGGCCATGCAAAAAAACCCCCATTCTTCAATATTTATGTAATGACTTGTGTTAATGTACAAAATGACTCACTTCATCCTTCTCATTTTTAAGTAACTGGTGCAAATTTCTGTTCTTGCTTTGCAGTTGTCTGTCTCTTTCCTGAAGCCCAACTATTTCCCTTTTAGAGTATTCCAACTGTTCCTAGAAGAAGCATTGATAGTTCAGTATCAATAGGAATTAATAGCAAAAGATTTTAAAAAACTAACCAAAACAAACCATGTAAACCAAACTGCCAAACCTCCTCTCTTGAGATATGGCTTTGTATTTAATAGATATTATCTCATACAGTTACGACTTTTTCATTAAGCCAGGATTCTGTAAGCATACTCAGAGTTATGTGGATGCTAAGCAATCTGTATGAATTTGGGAGTACAGTTTTACTGGAACATTTCTGTTCAATAATCTAGGGTACAATTAACACAGACATGTAGAATGTGACCATAACAAAGTGAATGGGACATGTCACATATACAGAGAAGGCTAGACAGACGATCTCGTAACAGATGACACAAAACTTGCATCTTAGGAAATTTTGTCCACAAATATGAGACTCAAGAGATTAAGTTGGCAGCTTAAATGACATCCAAACACTACACACAAGCTCTTTTCCTTCATATATGTTGTGAGGGACAAATACATAGATATGTTTAAGCAGTAAGATTTTCTAAGCAAACCACAATGAAATACAGGTAACACAGCAGTGGAAGTCAAGAGGATTGCTGTATGGTACCTGAAAGAATTTACATGAGAAACCTTACAAGCTGTAGCCAAATTAATTGCCATGAGATTGATGTAGTACTAACAAGTTTCCACCTTTTCACCTTACAGCTATTCACCTAGGGAAAACAACTGGAGTGCTCTGAAACTTAACATTATACAGTTTTTGCCTAAAAGTGACATGACTTTTAATGTCACATCAAAGTGCTTCTATATGGATGACCAATCTCAGCAGAAGGACTATTATTTTGAAAGTCTGCAGAAGTATTTCTCGAGGAGACTGTGCTGATCATCCCAAGTGAAAAGCAAGCCTAAAAAGCACTGAAATATGATCTTTTTTTAAATTGTATTTTCTTGACAGAATCAAGAGAAAGACAAGTCTCTTCTAGTATAACTGTACATACAAGAACCCATGAAATAACAGTCTGTGAACTTCCACAGCATCTGACCTTGTGCACGTGTTAAAATGAAGCTGTGGTAAAATGAAGCTTAGTAACTTCTGATTTGCTCAGAAGCTGTTGTCAACTCTTATAACCAGACTTTGTAGTTGGATATCCAAGGAAAAAGCATGGAAAAAACTAACTACATAGAAAATGATTGATAAGAACTGTAATGTAGTAGTAAAAGCATAGGCAACACTTCCTGTTACAATTACTTTGGGAATTTATCTTTTAGAGCTGGGGATATCCTTTTAAACAATTCTGAAGTGTTTAACGCGTTCACCCACAGCATATATTAACACTTCCTATCCAAACAGTCTTGTGTCTTCCTTTATTAAAGAAGCCATAATTCTAAATAAGCTTTTAGTTTCTCTAATTCTTATTTCATTAACTTTAAAGCATTTTCAACCAGCAGAAGAAACTTCAAAAAAGTCCCAAAATGCATGTGAAAATACATTCACATATTAGTACTTTGGAGAAAAAGAAAAAAAAACAAAAAAAACACCTCCTGTTAAGAACTTCACAACAGTGGTGGAATGATCTTGTTTTCTACCTTTAACTTAGCATAGCAGTTCTGTAAGTGATCCATATCACTTCCCAGTTTCAGATGCTGCATTTCTACTTCTTCCTGAGCTCGAAGGTTCTTGTGCTGCAGTGTAAGCAATTCATTCATACAATTTATGATAGAGATTAAATTTAATTCTTTTCCTTTGGACTCTGCATAAATAGAAGGAAAGCCCAATGTTGTCAATTCCTGGTAAAAGACAAAAAGGGGGGGGAAGAGATCAATAACCAGATCAAACTCCCACAACTCTCCAAAGGACAGAAACATTATCAGGTGAAATCCTGTATGAAGTTGAAAAACCTGAACCCTATTCCCCACTAACTTCAGCTTCTGAGCACTAAGGAAGAAGCCTTCTTAATCCAGGCAATCTTTTTTACCACAACTGATTTAACGTCATGTGCACAGTACCTCCAAAAAACAAAGAGATCTGTCTTACCCTATCAATATAGGATATACTCTGTTCAATATTCTCTTCTGTGCAGAAGGCACTGAAAAAGCTGTGCATGTTTTTGGATGAAGGCAGTGGCAGACGTAGCACTTGTGAGCTCATGCTTGTAGGAGATCTCCTTCTTTCTGAGGTATATTGAAATATATTTTTGCTATCTAAAAGTTAAATATGAAGAAACAAATCAGGGCAAATAGCTTCAGATACATCACATTCAAAAAATCAAATCCCTATGTACTCAAGGTTTATTATTTACAGAAATGTACAATTCTTGAGCTTAGAATTTCATGCAGAATGACATACATTAAACAATTCACAATAAATAAAGTATGAATTTCCACTGAAGACTTAAGGACTCAATAACATTAAAGTACTGTATCATTCAAATTTTACTCTTCCACCAAGAAAAACCGACCAAGCTTTCTTCCTTATTGACTTGCTACAAAACAATTTTTTAAATTCATTTTTCCTACACTGCTGCAAGAGATGTGCATTTAGTGAAAATTCTCATAGAATGTATGGTACCCTTATTCTTATTAAGTGTATGCTGTAATTCACTCCAGAAATAGGCAAGAAAGTATTTACTGTTTTAACAAACTTGCAAGGAATTCATGAAGTGAAACAATACAGAACAAGTAAAGAGACCTCTGAAAACATGAGGGATGCTGATAGGTGTGATTAAAAAACAAAATACGATTGAAAAGTCTTAAAACCTTTCCATAGATGTGAAAGGACAGTATTTTACAATAGCATTTCTGTAAGGACTCAATCCAAGACAAAGCACTGTCTGTACGACACATTATTTAACCTTCTGTGTAATTAGTGCACAAAACGCCCATCTCCTTCTCTTTAGCAGCTAAAACATCACTGGTAGAACTAAAAATATCACTGGTATACCTGATGACAGCACTGGCACAGTAACAGTCTTCCAATCTCCCATAGCAACAACGACAGGCAGGGTACCTGAGCAACTGGTTCAGAGGTGAAGTATTTTGCACACTTGCTGGCAACGTGTGTTACGTAGGCATCTCCTAAAATAGCAAGAGCATTTCAGATTAACAAAAGCAGCTAATACAGATAGAAGATTAAGGCAGGCACAGGGGAGTGACTGTTGAACTCAAACCATGTAAAATTTTTCTACATCTTTACATAGCAATTGGAACACAGTGAGCACAGCAAATATTATGCTGTAAAAATGATGCATGTATCTATATTTAGTATTAACCTTAACTGTGTTGTAAACAAGTAACTAAAGCTAAAATGCCATGCACATATGAAAACAAAGACTCACACTGTAGATATCTCAGTTGTTTCTGCTGATGTACATCAGAGAAAACACAGCAAGACAAATTTATTTTCCTGCCATACAACCAGGAAGCAATTTTATTAAAGTGAACTTATATGAAGTTTTAACACAAGTCTGTGGGATAAGCCCAAGTGGGATTACTACTTAGAGAAATGTTGTAAAGGCTCTAGAGAAGACGTATTGGAGGAGGGCAAAGGAACTTCTAATACATATTTAACTGTTTAAATTAACTTATATATTCAGTTATATTGCCATTCCCTGGCAAGTTGCTTGCTTCTTTGCAGAAATTCCAAAATGGTTGAAGCAAACAAATAAGAGAAGCCTTACCCTGTTGGCACAGCCACTCAGTACAGCACTGTCCCCCCAGAAACCAAAGGAAAGCCACCCACTCATAAGAAAGAACAAACTGATTGTCCCCTCACCCCACAGTAAGAAGGGGCATAATAGCATTAATTATCTCACTGGTGGAAACTTTAAATCCAGCTTGGATGCTTAAGATGTGGACAGCACAACCCATCAGCTGTTATGGGAACAATGATACTTCAGGGAAACAAACTTTCCACCTGACAGGAAAGAGGCTCCTTTCTTTCAACCCACACTTTAGAACAAAGTCTCAAGTCTATTTCGGATGGACTCCAGACTTTTAAAGCACAGGGATGTCTTCCCCTAATGCTCTGCTAATGTTCCAATAAACACACTCTGGATAAGCAACTTCTCATTTATAAAATCAAAATGTTATATTTTCATCCCCCTAGAAAAAGTTACCATTTGGGGGCAAAAAAGAAACAAGGAAGGGAAAAAAGTGTGCTGTTATCCATAAGGCCTCTTGAGAAAACAGACAGTAAAAATCCTCATCAATATTACAAAGCACAGAACACAGTGTCCAAAGTAACACCAAGTTTAATAGATCATACTGGTGTGCAGCCACATTACAGAATGCTCAGCACTAAAAAAAAAATAAAAAGGTATCCAGCTGGATGAATATTTCTCTTTTCCACATAAATTTGTGAACCTAAAGGTAAACAGCTATTTCTCATATGTGTTGTAATTTAGAAATTCCTGAAAGCTTTCATATCTGAAAGTACACGTAGAGTCACAAGACAACAGTCAATACAATCTAGTTACTGTTCTTGTTTAGCAAGTGTTTTTTCTGCTTTCTCTCTGCCCATATAAATTTATGCACATTTTTCCATTTTTATCCCTGTAAAACTAAGGTGTCCAGAAATGAGCTACATAACTGTGCTTTTAAAAATGGAATACCTAGTTTGACGTTGAATTAAGAGGACACACTTCTTACATGTTAGTTTAATTTCTATTGGATCCAAGTGTAAGGACATAAGGGGAAAGGATAGCAAATTAAGGTACAAGTATGTTCTCCTGCATTCTCACAATCTTGCATTCTAATAAAGATACTTCAAAAGACTGTTAAGAAACTCAAGATACACAAATTCCATTGAGGATGTTGCAAAAGTCCACGAAAATACTACTCACATTTCAGATATGCCATTACTTCCAAACAAGATGGCTTTTTTCTTTAAGGGACTGCATACCCATTATGAGATTTGATCACCCTCATTCCCTGAATGTACAGTATTGTCAACCCACAGGTCTCTCTACACTGACAATATTACTAGCACAGCATCTGTCACCCCAAACAATGTTTGATTGGAAGCAGCAACAAGACTAGTCCAGGTGTGCAAATGCAATGAGCTTAAATTTGAGCCCTGCAAGATACATGCAGATTCATTCAGAGCAGATGCTTTAGCAAGACTACTCTAGTGAGAAACTTAATAGGACACATAGAAAAGTAACAAGCAAACTCAAGCTCAGAGGGATGTCTAGTAAAGACAAAGCAAGAGTACACAAGAAGTACAGTACAGTCCAGATAATGCAGCTCTATTCTTCTCTCAACCTTTTGAGAGTTTAGAGACTTTTGTCTTCAGAAGACAACCTGCAGTCCACTGCACACTATTTAATACATCAGACTAAAAGCCACCCTCAGCAATTTCGAGATTTAAAAGGCATCAAATGCAAAAAAAGTCAGCATTTTTTACTATTTTTACTATTTCAAATTAAATTCAGACATGCAAAACAAGACAATCCTGTGTCAGCTGCAAAGGAGAATGCTACAAGCCTTTAGCCTCCTGCTAAGATCATCTCATCAGCTCCACGTGGCTTCTACTGCCAGTTCAGCACCTCAGCAATGACCTCTAAAGCTGTCTAGTGATTTAACATCCCATCTAGTGATTTCCTTCCCAGTATAGGCATTTTTCTCTGGAGCAAAATGTCTCAACACAGCCTCACTGAAGTATGGAAGAACCCAAGTTGAGCACTCCTGACAAAGACAGAGCGGATGTGAAATTAGTTTAGATAAAGTGTTTTCAGAAACACTGGACAGTACAATGCTCCCAACACATTAGAGAACACATTCACATAGAGGTTGGAAATGTACTCTTCTGAAGCAATATGTCATGTAATTACGGAAGAATAATAAAACGACACGTAAAATTGAATGTACTATAGGGACCTTCCTAGGCAGACCTAGTCAACAGAAAATGCTTTAACCAAAAAAAGTAGCAAGAAGGTTTTGTGTCTGTCTTTGTTCCTCTCCTTTAATCCTGGTTAGGAAAAAATGCAATAGCAAGCAAAAATCCAATTTTGCTGTTTTCCAGCATCTCATACTAACATCAAAAATCTGACTGACTGTGAGTGGGAAAGAAAACCACTGAACAGCCAAAGCTCCTGTTACTGCTTAATGACTTTCCTTCTGTGCCCATTCCTTGTACACAGGCATTTATTATATTTACTTCCCTAGCACGTTCAATGACTTGCCCAAAAACTTGTAACAACTCAGTTCTTTCTAGATGTAATCATGCCAATTGGCAATGTCACTCCCTATCCCAAGCAAGAAATTCCTGGAGAGGACAAGACATGGATGAATTGTCCAAAAATGAGCCTCTGGAACCCAATTTCCAATGAATTAACGTAACAGCAGAACAACCTCACTGCAAAAACAAGTCTAAATGTAAAACAAACTCCCAACACACACTCCACTCAAGTCACAGACAGCTTGATTAATATCAAAGAAACAATAATCAAATGAAGGCACTCAAGTGCTTGTTGGAACAAGTGAAGTACAAAAAACCAAAGAACTTAAAAAA
Source organism: Serilophus lunatus (assembly GCA_013399895.1). Classification (NCBI taxonomy): domain Eukaryota; kingdom Metazoa; phylum Chordata; class Aves; order Passeriformes; family Eurylaimidae; genus Serilophus; species Serilophus lunatus. The sequence continues at coordinate 4,394,622 of VXBA01004302.1, forward strand.
ATGCTGTCATGGTAATAACATACCACAACGTTTTTGAAAGGCACCTGGAGAATTTTTGGACAAATATCTAGGAGTTTCTGGAAATATTTCTGTAGATAATTCTCTACTAAATACATTTTTCTTTTCAAGAACAAATTTAGATTAAAGCTCAAAAATAGTACATTTCACAAAGCCAAAGAGTTGAAAGAAGGTGTTCTTAATTACTGTTTTGGGCAACAGTGTAGGGACTAACAATAAACATGCCAAGATTCAAGACAGAAATCTGATTAAGTAAGCCTGAGTTCAAGCCATATCAAGACTTGAAAACCACAAGCAACAAGAAGTAGAATTATAAACTTCACCCAACACAGCATACTTAAAATGCTTAGACTTGAAAAGGATCAGTTGTAACTGGGTTTGTAAAACTCTCTCAGACAATCAGCAAAGAATTGCTTGCCACAGCACTGTGCTGTGATCATATTGCACCATCTGGTCATCTCTAACCTAAACAGGGTGTGACACAAGTTGGAAATGCAGTATCTGGTCATCCAGAAAACTTTTAATACCCCGAGCCTGAGAGGATATTCAAAGGAACCTCTGGAAAGGTGCAAAGTCTTGGAAAAAAGGTTTGAAAAAGTCAGCATTGAGCAGAAATTGTCAAACATTCCTTCCCTGTATACTTCAAATACTACTACAACTGTGACCTGCATATGTTTCAACTTGCAATATTGTGGGAGTGCATACTCAGCATTTACTTAAAGGCCAATGTGATTTTTTTCTACTGAAATAATACCCAAAAGGAGCTGTGAAGCTGTTTCAAGCTTTTACATTTGTCTAATAATTCACAGGTCACACAGATGGCTTTTATCCAGATAGACACAAAGACACAAGAGTCCAGGTAAATTTAGAGAACACTCCACTCGTGACATCGTAGGTTTACAAATATATCCCTGACAGTGTCATGACAGATCCTTGTTTTAATTCACACAATTGCCATGAAAGTCACTGCATTTCCTCCATAGAGTTTCGACATTTATTCTCTCTACAGAATTTTTAATAGTGGCTTCTAATTAGCACTAATGCGTATATCATACCTAGTGATAATTGTATAGTTAAAAGAATTCCTCTAAAACTCTATTACAGTTCTAGTGACCTTTATTTAATATTGTCATTTTAATGATGGGTCTTACAATCAAAGGAGACCCCAGATTTTCCCCTCTCACACTTAGAATAATGAGTAAATTGTCACAATTTTGTATTAGCTTCAAAATGAGGGTGAGAGAATCCCTCCACTTATCCACACGCTATGGGAACTTGAGGTAATATCAGATTTCCAGCTAAACTTTTCTGTACTGTCAAAAGTAATGAGATAAAGCAAGTCAAATTACTCAGGCTGTGGGTATTAAGTCTCTGCTTCACTCTGAACGCATTACACTTGGAAAATCCCAAACTACACTTCTCCCTTCCATTTTATTTAAAAACCAAATAAACAAAACCCCATAAAAACACCGAACACAAAGAAAGCCAATGAAACAAATTAAAAAAGTTAAAGAGTTTTAAGAAAACAAGTATCCAATGTCCTCAATCCATATAACCACACAAGAATATACTCTCACATCTGATAAAATTCAGTGTTCAAGGACTGTTCTATCATGGTCTTTGCCTCAAACACTCAGGTTACAAGCACTATAATTGATCTACTACCTTAAGATTCAACTCTACATTTTACATTCTGTTAATTCAATCACTGAAAAAAGTTGAAACATGAGGAAATGTTTTAACTGGCTCCCAAATTCTTACCCCATTTTGAACTAACACAATGGATTTCACATTAACAGTAGAGTTATTGTTATGCCAATCTTCAAAATTGTGTTTCGTTCATTGTATTTACAAGCCACTTACTATACCTAGCTGGAGCAGAACATCCTGTTATCAAATCTCCCCATGTCATAGACAAGAGGAAAACTTCAGAAACTGTCTTCTGCATGTTCTCCTCATCTTCCTGAAGTAACTTTACCCAAACTCTATAGCTGGTCTGTCTCTGCAGGCAAACAATTTCTTAAAATAAAAAGAAAAAATCCAAACAAACAAAAAACAGAACAAAACAAATCACCTTACTAGTTCCTAAAGTTGGTGAGATATTTACTGGGCGGAGCCAGCACTAGTACTCCAGGCACTGGAAATTATTAAACAAGTTCCAGTAGCATATAACCTGCAAGGTAAATGAGGCATGGAATGCAAAAAGGTAAGTAATGTCTCTGAAGATTACCAGGGAATTAATGGAGTAACTGTCATGCAAATCCCAGGTTTCTGTTAATCAAAACATGTTACAGGAAACACTTGGCAACTGTAAACAAAGAGGATGGGTGAAGTGTCAGCATACCTTGTGTGGAAAGAAGGAAGGAAGAACTAACAAGTCAGTGCTCTGCAAGAAGGAATAACCCAACACACCTGGGCAAGACAGCATAATTGGATTTTCAAAAAGCTTTTCATAATGTTCCCTCTGAAAGCTCTAAAACTAAGATGTCAGAGGATTTACTAATGACTGATTACAAATGGGGAAGGGCAGAGTGTAGGATTAAGTTAAAGGGTGAGGAGAGTGCATGGAAGTCCCAACGAGTCCCAAAGGGCTCTGTGCAGGCATCTCTCTTGTTCAGTAAATTTAAAAAGGTGTTGAACAGGTGATGTACTCATATACTGCACAGAGTTACTCACAAACACCCAGATTGAGTGATGAACTGCAGAAGGTTGTTCTCATACTAAACAAATGGATAATAAAAGTCAGCAGCTGAAATTCCTTGTTCACCAATGCAAACTAACACAATGAAAAAGACAACTCTGCTATGTACTTAAACAAACAGCCTCTAGTTAGGCATTAGCAGGCAGGAAGAGATCCCAGAGTCACTGGGAATAACAGCTCACAGGCAGTTAGGAGAACACGGGACCAGAGGACAGAGAGAGACCATCACTATGTCTCTGTAGGAACACTAAGCTTCTCCAGCTTAAATATCACATACAAGCACAACCTTCCCTGTAAAAAACAGACAGAATGGACCTGAACATGGTGCAAGAAGGTCACCCAACACTTCCACACAAGAAACTAATAAACTATGACTTTTCAGGTAGAAGAAGAAACAGCTAGAGAAATAGGGGCAATATACAGAAAACAAATATTCACTGCTTCTCTTAACACAGCAGTTATGAAGAGTGAAATGAAACATTCACTGCAAAAGCTGGAAAACAGAGGCATTTTTCCATGTAAAACCGTTAAACTGTGGACTTACATCACCATAAGGTGCTGTGAATACTGAATATATAGCCTGCCTCTAATTCTTCAAAAAACATTCCTTAGTAGATATTAAATTTAAAGAGACAGACACAACCTCTGCTCAGAAATTCTTCAGCTCTAGACTGCAGTATCTGGGAGGACACAGAGATAAAAGCATTGCTGTAGAACCAACCTCTATTTTCCATCTTTTCCTCAGCATCTGCTGTCAGCCTGAGGAACAAGACGTTGAACCCAAGGAGCCTGGTATTACCCTCTCCTATGCTCTCTCCGGTCTAAATTATAAGTGACAGTACCACAGCTTTCTGTCCCCACTTCTTCCACAGAGAAAACCCCCCAGAATAACACCTTTCCTCCTAAACACTTACAATCTGAAGTCTCCATTAATTCTACCAAATCATCACTCCAGGTCTTCTTTCTAAGTTCCCTATTATAACGTATCCAATACATTCACATTTTATTCGAATACCTCCTATTTTAAGCCGTTGCCTGAAAATTCCTATCATACCTTGGCAGCCCATGGAGCCCCACGTAACTATTTCACTGACAGCACAGCAAGCACCAGAGCATTCTACACAAACAGTAACACTGCAAACTGTTCGCATTACGATTCCATCTCCAATTCGAAGTGAGCCTTACTGCAAGCAATAAAATTTTTAACAAGATTTAAAAAAACGCCCAAGTCACTTACGGAACCCGTACTCCTACATCGCGCGACCCACCAGCCCAACCACAGCAGCCACAAATTCCCTGGCTCCGCCGAAAGCTTTACGGTCCCACCTCCGAGCATCTGCCGCTCGGAGCTCCACAGAGATCACAAAACGCTGGGCCTGTGAGCGCGGGGCGCAGCCGGCAAAGCCCCCGCCGCCGAGCCGCGGCTCCCCCTCGGCCCCGCGGGTCAGCCGGAGCGCGGCAAGAGGGAGCACATGGCCAGACCCGCGGCCAGGGGCTGCTGCCCCCGCACGGGGCCCTCTCCCGGCACCGACACCGACACCGACACCGCGGGAACGCCGCTCCCGTCGGCGGGA